>JFFI01001482.1:44870-73794 GCA_001563125.1 Colletotrichum salicis
TCGGCCTTCTTGGTGGACTTTTACCAAGAACGGCCTCTCCAGACCTAGATTCCTCGAGACTGTTTCTTTCCAACTGTATTCGACTGTGGGAAAGCCTGCGGCGCGCCCCCTCGTGACTCTCGTTTGCGGCGCTTGAGAATAGCGCTGAGCTCTGCTTGGTGCTTGACTTAGCCTTTTCGTTGGAATTCCCCCGGTTCGGGATCTTGCGGACAGTCTTATCGACCTGCTCTGAGTATATCGCATAGCCAGCCAGAGGAAGGAAGATGCCGATCGACACAGACACTACATAAGTTTTCAAAGTAGTCAGGAATCTAGACACAAATGAATTCCGAGTGCGTACTATCAAATAACGATAAAAGCCCAGACAGGGGCTTCCATGAAGGAAGCAACATCCAGAGCAAACAGGGAAGTCAGGAAAGAGAGTGGGAGCTGGTGAAGACCACATCAGGACACACATATATGGCAACTACGAGTTTGTACTGTAGCCTACAAAAAGAATAGTCACAACAGCGAATACCATCACCGTTCTGGACTGGTCGTTGGCAGCTTTACTCATTTGAAGAGAAAGAGACGTTTGCCTGATCGTCAAGGTAGTGTCGACCTATGATTTTCGATGTGGTTTCAATATGTGCTCTCGGCCGAGAATTAAACACTCACCGATGCCTGGATTCTGTTTGCTACACTTTCCATCCCTGTAATGTCATTGACAACGCGTGTGCCACTCAGACTAGTCTCCTTAGTGTCATTGGTGCCTTCTATTTCTCGCTGGACATCTTGTTGATACTGCGCTACTGTTTTCAGAACGTTAAGCTCGTCACGAATGTCCTTGATACAGCTAGATAGACGCTCAGCCTTTCGGATGGCGACCATCAAACTGCCCGCTTGCCCCTCACTTGGTTGATGACTTTTTGTGGAGTTAGATGATGCCTTCATCTTATCGTTCGTTTTCCCCTTCCTCTTTACTTGCACGTCATCTTCGTCTTCGCCTTCCATCGCAGCCAGACTAATCACTGCTTGGTCCAGAACTCATCTCCCTGGAAGAGATTTGTCTCGGCCACAGCCTAGCACAATTTTAGTCACTGCAGTCCACTCGTGATGTAAGACTTCACAAACAATCTGGTTGATGGAGTTTGAAAACATTTGTCGCATCGAGAGAAGTTCCGGGGGAAAGTCTCGGGCCCTCCGATTGTCAGGCAGACCGACTCCAACAAGGACCTTGGAAGCAGGCCCTTTGATCGTACCACGCAAGGTTTCTGCAGAAGCCTTCCGTGTTGCTTGATTCGAGGCTTTGCCTAAAGTCTTGGCTGAAGTCTTGGGTGATCTTTCGTAGGATGCGATACAGTGCTCAATAATCACCTTTCTCATCTCAGTTGTAGATGCTGGCTGCGAACGACTTCTCCCCGATTCGGTCTGCTTATTGAGGTGATCAAGAACACCGTCTAAGAGTACACGTTTCCTGCCGTCAATCGAATGGAAGGAGGCTGTGATTATCCACCCTATACGTTTCTTAGTTGAGGAATGGGTGTGAAAGTCATTGGCACAAAACGTACTTTCCCCAATGGTCCAAACACAAAGCTGGTTGACTCGTATTAGTGGCCAATAGCTTTTGTTTCTGGCACTGCATGGCAGTTCTTTGGTGACTACTTGTGTTCTGTTCCGAATACTCCTGTCTTTGACGGCTTTCGCATCTGAGGAGGCAAATTGATAGTACCATTCGTCGAGAGTCAAGGAACCATGGATCGTTTCGTTTTGGTAAGCATCTATCAATGCCTCATACTTCCTCTTGTGTTCCAGTAGGAGCACCTCTGGTGTCTCTAGAATGCCTCCTTGATTGTCTTTGGTGGTGGGCTTCTTCTTACTCTGGTTCTGTGATTCTGTGAGCGGGTGTTCGTCGTCTCGCTTTCTTCGCAATGTTGCATAGCGTATGTCAAGTAGGGAACCTGTAAGTCATGTTTCAAAATACAACCAAGTCCGTGGAGGGGATGTGGAAACGGACATAAGCAGCTGACACGAGTATGCATGTGTGGGTGTCCTTCTTCTCGTTCGTTTTGTCGTCTTCCGGCTTTGGGTCAGTGATCTTGACGTCCTTCTTCTTCAACCTCTCGTTCTTCTTGCGATCAGTCTTCATGAAAGAGTTGGTATCTATAGTCTTGCTGTCGCCCTTGGTTTCTCGTCCATGCCCTTTCCTGTCTTCTCTTCAGCGCTTTTTAAAAACCGAGGCCTCATCATCCGCGATATAGACTTTTCATCTTGAACTTCGACCCAGTTGTCTCTGAAGAATGATTTGACTTGGTGAAACTGATCAGAAGACATTGGCTCGTCCGTCATGATTGTTTGTAGGAGATCCTAGAGCATGTTATTTTGCCGATTAAACTTGCTGATGCACAAATAACTGAGGACATAATTCCATGCAGGGAATTGCTTACATTCATTCAAGTAATCTAGATTCACTAAAGATGTCGTACCTCCCTGACAATAGACTTCGCAGCCTCCAAAGCTTCATCCGTCTCCTCTCCCAAGGAAGAGGTTGTGCAAAGGAGCTAGAAAACTGCCTTCAGTCCAGCTTAAGCAGCCCACTCAAGGGCGCTCCATTCTCTATTATCGCTCTTCAGACGGACAAACGACGTCAACCGCACTTTCATGACGTTGAGTGCAAAGGAATGTCTCTGTCTGCGACTGGCGGCCCAAATCAAAGCTTCAAACAGCTCCTCAGATAGGCCAAGCTTGGACTTCTCCAATGTCGAGTCCTTGGCGGGGTTTGCTTTCTCCAGATAGTGTTCCATAATGACTCCTATCATTTGCATGTCTTCAGACTGGGCTACCAGTCCTAGCGCAACCTTCCCGTCCTTCCTTCGGACCTTTGGGTCCGCCCCGCTGTTCAAGAGCAACCGGGGAATCGTAGTATGACCTGCCAATATGGCAAGATGTAAGGCAGTTTCTCCGCCACTGTCGTCTGGCTCGGTATTGTCCTCTCGAGACCTTTGAGATTGGACTTGCGCGTTTATGTCGGCACGATTCATAATGCGAATTTCAACCCAGCCCAATATCCATCCGTAGCTGCCTTCATCAGCGGCGTCATTCCATTTCGGTCTCGTGTTTCTAGCTGCGAACCCTGACGATTAGACTCCTGACGGAGGAGCATTCGCAAAATCTCATCGTTGCCCGCCACTGTAGCTGGCATCAAAGGCGTCCATCCATCGTCGTCGACAATACTCAATTTTGCTCCGTATTTTAGCAGAATTTGCATGATTCTTGTCGCTTTATCAGAGGCTCCGGAAACAGCAATGTGTAGGGGAGTCCAGCCAGAATTTGCCTCTGCTTCTGCCTCAGAGAACTCCAGGATAGACTTGTCCTTTTGCAGCAGAAGTTCAACAATGTCTGCATTGCCATAGGCGGCAGCCTTGGAAAGAGGCGAATAACCCGCATTGTCGAGAACTTTGGGTACGGCACTATTTTCGAGAAAAAGTCTGACAGCCCTAGTGTGATCTGCTGACTGCTCCGAGCATGCGTCGTCGAGGGGAGTGCATCCCCAAATGTCGAGGGGATCAATCTTTGTGCCCCCGCTATTAATGAGCAAACTTTCTTGCTGCTGGCGACCTCTCCTAGCTGCAATGTGCAGGGCAGTCGAGCCATCTTCCCTTTTTGTACTGACATAGCTCTTCCATGGTCCTCTCAACACATCGGAAAACTTTTCCTCCACGTCATCTCCCCTTTCCATTGCGTCGATGAGATCTTTCCAGGCTTCTTTCTCCTCTTCTTCATCATCTTTGTCTTCGGGGCTTTCGGCAGAACTTGACTTGGGCACGTGCATCGCAGTCAAAGTGTCCTCTGGTACAAGCCCTATGTCGTTTATTGTATCACCGCGAGTACTCCCTTCAGTCTGGCTTGCAGCGTGAATCATCGTGTTGGCATTGAAGTCAAGGATAACTTCAGAGCAGCTGTTGTGGTTCACAACGGGGTTGCTATTGAAATCGGGAGCTTTCTGGGGAGCTGTGCTGCTTTCTTGACTGGTCGTCGTCGTGCTGCCAAGAACCGTTCAGTGGTTTTTAGCGTTAACATGCTTGTTGAAACAGCGTGGATTCTTAAAAGCCGCCGGAGCTCAATATATATATGTAATCTGTCCCCTTCGTGCTCGTCATTTCGGTGTTCATGCTGGTCTCAATAAGCCACCGGTAGTCTCTTTCTTGACTTGTCAACTTTCTTGCCTCGAACCCCCACTGCAATGCAGGAGCTGAAATGCAACATCCCCAATAAGGCCAAATCACTGTTGTGTAAAGGTTGTGGTCTGAGACAGCTAAGACTGGGTTATCGAATTACCTACAGCAACTTCGCAGATGCTGGTTACGGCCCGCGTGGATCAAGAGGGTAAATGCCTATCGCAGTCCCCTGGAGGTGGTCAGTCATTCTCGGCCAGCATAATCTAAGAGGAACACCCTTTAGGGACATGCTGTATCACTCGTATCTCAGCAATCAATATGGCGTGGCCAATAAGAATGCGAATTCACCCGCTTGAAGGACCCGGAGCAACGTGGAGACGGAGGGCGGCTCCGAAAGGTACATGAAAGTATCACGAACGCAAGACGACATGTCCTTCGATTTTTCACTGGCTCTCTGTCGCTCTTATCCTGCAGCTCAACTGAACCCGCGGATGAGAGGATAACCTCCTACAGGATACGCCGTGGGTGGCCAGCCCTCCATCCTTTTCCTCAAAGTTGTGCTATCATTATGGCCGTACACTTTGGTCAAGGGTACGGAGACAATTGCGCCACTGAAGAGGAAGAAAACTCATGAATACACATGGAGACTGATGATCCGCACTATCCTCGTCCATTTCTATGAAAATTAAGTACATACTAGAGCGTAAAGCAACTCTTTTGGTAGGATTCAGGGGAGCGCGGCGGCCTCGTTATTAAGAAACTTCCGTTGGTTGTCATCTTTCCCCATCCATGCATGAGGTACAATGTCCTTCCCATTCCCGCTCCAATGTAATACCTGGCCGAGATGAGCTCAGGGCCGGACGGCCTTGCAGTGTGAACAGACGTAAGGGCGCTTGAAAGGCTGGCACAATCTCATGTACAAGCCCTTTTTCTTGTAAAAAAGCTCCATGACATAGCCACTGCGCTCGATCATTTTCCCGAAGAAGCGCACGCCTCTTCTCTGAACAGGCAGCCACTGAATCTGGAGAGCCTCGGTGTATTCCACCTCCCACTCGGCCAATTCAGGGAAGGCAGCCTCATTGACACGTCTTAGGGCTTTCTTGTGACTCGGATCGGGGGTGGTCTTTGTGTGGATATCATGCCACTGGCCGACGACAATAGCAAGTTCAGAGAGATTCGGCAGTGCCACGATGACAGTAAGCGTCGCACTGAATTCGTTGCGAAGCGGAAGATGGATCCGACGTATACAATCGATAAGGGGCTGCGCTTGGGGCGTAGGTAGAAGAAGGGAGTGTCTGAGTGAGACGGCGGCCAGTTGCATATCTTCCTCGTCCTTGTCGGCCACGAGCGGGATAAAGCGATCGACGGCAGGGAGAATCCAAGTGTCGGTTGGAAGTCGCTCGGAGATGTAAGTCCGATAGGTTTTCCCCATAGGCTGGCGAAGGAACTTTCGATGGACCAGCGCTCGACACATGCGATTGATCTGGGAGGGAAGCTGGATTCTGCGGAAGCGGCTTCTGAGATTGACCTTTTCGCGTCCGTTTTCGACGAAATCCTCGAGGAAGGCAAATTTTGAGGGTGTTTCGTACACGTATCCAAGCCACCAGACGATGCCTTTGTCGGCTTCCTCGGCGTCGGCGATGAGGTGGTTGACGATGAGCAGGATGATGTCCAAGGAGAGCGTTGCTGGTCCCTTTTTCCCATCGCGGATCGGTTGACTCGCCATATTGATGCAGCCGCTAATAAGAGATTGGATATTTTGGTGCGAAATTTGTCTTTGTGAAGGAGAAATCGATCAAGTCGCCGGACGAGATTGCCGTTCGTTAGCAAATCAGGCTGCCAGAGGGTAGTTCAAGCAAGCGACTAGACTCTCATCGACTGACTGCCACAGGAGAACTCAGGGTTAGATGATCTCATGAGATATGTGGTGAGGTATATGCTTACTGTGTTTCTGTCGGATTGGAAGTCCAATTCGACCTCGAGGCTGGGCAGCGCAGGGGTCACCTGTGACCCCTGAATAGATTCCGACTGCTCACCCAACCTACGGTTGGAACCTCCCTTTTACATACCACAGACAATATACAGATATTGCCACTTCGTCAACCTACGGATCGATTTGGTTCGAACCACCAATCACCTGTGATAGAGGTGATACCAACAGTTTCAGTCCTCCGGAGATGACGACTGAGAACCTTTCCATGAGGGCCAGAAAGTTGAGGTCGGCGATGTTTGAGAGAGAGAGAGAAAGCCAAGAGAGAAGGTACGTGTTGAGAAAGGAAGGCGATCATTATTTTCGCTCTTTCCTAATTTTTCTCTGATTCGGCTGCCCCTTCCTGAAATCATAGAGTCAATGGGACGGGAAGGCACGGGTGCCTGGAAACTGCCGCGTTTGCACAATGAAGCTTGTTGATCTCACATTACATAAGGTCAGTAAGGTGAATAGTCAGGAACCCAGTGGAATATTTGAGAACAGGAAACATACCGTTTAAATATCCTTTCACTCTAACACTTTCCAATACAAGAAGTCATTGTGAATAACCTCAAAGAGGTGGGACAATTGCTATAGTAACCTCAAGTAATTAATATGGGTCGATTGATATTCTACTATAGGGTACGTGAGAAGAAACACTTTGTTCAGATTAGGAGAAGCTCATATCACCTCATTGCCGAATAATAAATCATCTGAAATTACCTACTTATAGTCATGGATTTGAGAAAACAGGGAGCTATATTTTCTGGAAACACACAGAGGGCTAAATCCAGACACCCGGAAGTGAATTCTTTTGATATCAGCTTGTAAGTCTTTATGCTTTCTTATTGAGTTGTCCGTTCCATTTCGTGGATACACCCAAAAGTTCCTTCAGGCATTATCAATTCGCCAGAGACCAATGAAGAAATCGTCAACGTCTGCGTCCCCAAAACACGGAAATATCCGAGGATCGCGTTGAAGATGGAAATTTTGACATATCTGATGGAAGGAAAAATTTAAGCCCAGCTGAATCTCAGCGGCCAAGAAACGCTGTGGGATATATACATGTACTGTCGGATACCGACCAAGGCCAGCCGGAGGTGGTGGGCGGGGCGACGGAAGTGATGAGGAACCTGGGAAGGCGCAATGTTTGATCGCCGCGACTACTTTTTCTCCGATCCAAATCGCGTTGCAGATTCCAAGCACAAGAGAGAGGTCTATCTCGATACAAAATTTGGTCAAAACTGAGCACTCAGTTCCTGGATCTGTCAGAAGCAAATCCTCCAGTAATAGTTGTCCAGACGTCAAGTCGTGAGAATACGGCAATTCAGTGTGAGGTACGCACGGCGATGTGGATACAAATACCATTCGTTTGATTGGTCAGCCAGATTTATCCCTTCTCTCCCTGCCAACTCTTAGATTTCGCCCCATCGTTGCATCACTTTGATCAGCGGATCAGACACCTTAGAATGACCAAAGACTCTTCACCAACTGAAAGCGGTCTTTTTTACCCTCATGATGAGAGACTGTGTATTGCTATCTTCCTCTTGGACCAGGTGCTCAGGCCCCAGGTAAAGTGAGATCTGTATCCGTAGATGTAGTATCAGTATCACATCACAATAGGCAGCAAATGTGACATCCTGGCAGTGCTTATTTCTAAATCACCCTTGCAAGACAATAATTCCCACGCTAACAGAGCTTCGCCTAGGCATATCGACGTAATTGGCATTCCAAACACGTTTCTCATTCGCTCAATGCTCGCAAGTAAGATTATCGGCCGACGGCGCAGCTCCGAATATCTCAAAAACATATGAACTGCTCAACCAGGCGGTCCAGCCCTGCGAACCTTTGCGCCGACTGCGCCCGGAATCCTCCCGCCATCGTGGGACAAACGCAGCGATTCGCCGCGGTACTTTCGCCGCGAAGCCACGGGGAAATCAGTCTATAAGCTGACCGCATCCCAGAAGAAATCCCTAGCAAATTCATGTTTCTTTAATTCTCTAGAGTCCCATTTGCCTCATCAACTTGCTGTGCACGTTCAACCCAACAACCGACGTCTTTTCGCCCAAAAAAAGAATCAGCAATCCACCAAGATAAACTTACCCCGATCTCCACAAAATGCCTGCGATCCAGCTTTCAGAAACAGCCAACAGCGCCATCCGCCAACTCGTTTCGGCACGCGATAATGACGACTACAACAGCGTTAGGAATAAGGCCAGAGCAATCGGGGGAGGCGTCATCGCAGCCATTGTTGTCATCATTGTCCTCACCCTTGCCGCCATCATTTTCGCCACTGTCAGATGCAGCCGGAACAAGAGGAGACGGGCGCAAAACGAGTTGGAGATGAAGAAGTACGCGGGCGGGATCCCAGTGACCGATGTGGCGGCCGCGGGCAACACGAACGGCCCGGCACCCAGTGGTGGGAACATGAACGGAAACGGTTTTAGCGGAGGATACGTTGCGAACGAAGGAATCGTGGGCAACAGCAAGGTTGGGCACAACGCGTCGGATGCGATGCCCCCGGCGTACACTGCAAACAACATGAATGGTCCAGCGACAGCAAACTAGACACCTTGAACGAACACCAACGAAGACAAAAGGTGACAGGAATTGCGAGACAACATCACGACTACCTACTTATAGACATGGCGTTCGGGAAGAGACCAACTGTTGAAAGCATTTCATTCGTAATCTGAAGGGAGACTTGATGACGGGAATCAATGGCCACGTGTACGCATCGCATTCATAAGTACCTACTCAAGCAAACTGGAAAGAGACAGACAAACAGCATTTCAATTGGCGCAGTTCTTGCATTACTGGAGACTTTTCTATCGCAAGTTGACCATTGGTCTTGAAAAGTTTCATACCTCACATCCATCATTTGTGTTAAACCAAGAGCAAAAGTTTTGATGTACTCCAGCATAAATGTAGATATATCATATGGGAACAAAGTTGATAAATATGTACATGGAAATGAGAAGAGAAAAATCAACACAATGCAAAGGACCTCTTCAATCACTGTGCTTGAACAAGGTCGGTAAGCACAGATCGCATGTCAAAGACTCAGTCGAAGTCTTAGTGTCCAAGCTTGAAGCCACCCCAGTTGAGCTTGCTGAACACCATATTGGGGTCATACTGAGCCCTGATGTACTTCATCTTCTGCATATTTCCCTCTCCGTAAGCAGGGAAGGGCTTCTGCCACTCGCCAGCGTCACCCATGTAAACGAACTCGGTCGCGAGTCCCAACTCCTAGTTGATCTCGTGGTGGTGGGCGAGGAAGTTCTGAGACCAGGCGGTCATGCGGAAGTCATCTTCGGGGCGAGCCCAAGAGGTAGTGATTTGCCACCCTGAAAAATTCAGTCAGTCGTTGTCGGAGAGAGAACATATTTATGAAAAGAGGAAATAGATTGGTAGCTTACAGATGTAGGATTGGTCAGCATCCAGACCGAAAGTGTTCCCGATGCCGTTGTTCTTCCCAATAGCAAGCGCAGTTCTTGGGACCGTGTTCAAAATGAATGTAGGGCGGATGCCTTCGATATCGGCGATGTCGGCAACGGCTTCAACCCAGGCCTGGTAGATCTCGTACAAGCGGTCGGCATCGGGAATGATAGTCTGGCGGCCGAATCGGATACTGAACAAAAGTCGTAAGTTTATGTACCTGAAAAAAGGCTCATAGCGAGAAGTTTTCTTACCGAAACATCTGGTTGGGGGACAACATCTGGGAGTGCCAGTCAATAGGCCGCGTAACGTTGTGGCTGCGGGAAACGGCGGGAATGGCAGTGAAACTGGCAAAGTGAGACGGAGGCGAGACAGTGGTCTCCTGCAAACCGAAGACTTGCGGGACAACCTCCTTAGTCGTCACAATGCAGTTGATGTTGATGACGGCACCCGCACCCTCGGAATTGTCGTCGCTCAGGGCAAAATCAGCAGCAGCCTTGATGAAGGTCTGCGCGGCAGATTTGTTGAAGATCTGGAAAGTGCTAGTCGCCAAGGGCAGATCCAGAGTCTTGAGAGAGAACTTGGTGACGATGCCAAAGTTGCTGGCACCGCCCTTCAGGGCCCAGAAGAGGTCGGGGTTTGAGGTGTTGGTTGCGGAGACTTGGGTACCGTTACCCAGAACGACTTCGTATTTGACCACGTTGTCCATGGAGAAGCCATACTTGTTGAGGAAGTAGCTGACACCGCCGATCAAGGTCAGACCGGGAACGCCGATGGTCTTGAGACGGCCGCCGATAGCGTACTTGCCGTACGACGCCAGAGCGGAGTAGACGTCAACCCGTTTGTTACCCGGACCGACGTCGACGGTTCTCTCGTCGTTGTTGACTGTGACTGTGTTCAGACCGTTGAGGGCGAGAAGGACTCCGTCGTCGATCGTTTTAGCTCCGGGGTACTGCAAAATGTGTGCAATTAGTGGGCTGCGTTATGCTGGCGAGGGAAGACTAGGCAGGGGAGGCGGAGATGAGTCTGCGCGTACCTTTATGTGGCCACCACCCTTAACAGCGAACTGGGCCTTGCAGGTGGAGAGAATCTCCACGCCTTTGGCGATATCGTCGGGAGTTGAGGGCAGATAGATGCAGGCGGTGTGAAGATTAGCTCTCTTGTCCCAGACGTTGACGCGCTGAGTCTCGTAGGCCGTCGAGTTGGAGAAGAGAGTGGAGTTGGGAGAGTGGTCACTCAGTCCGGTGCAAGCGCACTTGACATTCTCAGAGACCAGGAGGTCTCGGGGACCGAAGACGGACTTGCTGGCCGAGGCAGAGCTGGAAGAGCGAGGGAATTCAACATGGTTGACGATGAGTGCCGATCAAGGTGCGAAGGGAGAAGCTGACTGGAATGGGCGAGGATGGGTGATGGTATTGCTGCAATGATGTGAGAAAGAATTCACGAAGTATTTATCTGTCTTCACGGATGCTGTCCTGGATAGCCTTGCCACTCTCCTTGACCAGTGCAACCCCCTTTGCAACCAAATGATACCGTTTACGCTGCTGTCTCTGCGATCTTCCTCAGTCACTTGAATATCTCCATCACCATGATCCGCTATGAAGGCCTCAATCGCAATCGGTCTCGCTCTGTGCCTTGCAACTTGTTACGATCAACTCAGCCTTGTAGGTGGAATCCATCAAATAGCTCCATTGTGGACTTCGTTCCTGGAAGTCCGCCAGAGACTTCAAGCGAGATCTTTTGGCCGAGCTTACACTATTGTTAGTCGATACGTAACACGCGAATCCGCCATAGCCATCCTCGTCAGCGAACCACTAAATCCTTGCCACCCACTAACCTTAGCCTCTATACTTCACCAACAGATGAACCGGTCCGAAGAGACAAGGCATTTGCAGTTCCACAGAGGGGTTCGCCTGATGGACCCAGATGAGGCGTCTCCCGCGAGGTAATGCTGTATGCTCCCGCCCTAGTGTGCCATCTTAAGTTTCTACCCGGGTCACTAACTCGCAAAGATTTGGATGTGCCACCTCATCATTCCGCCGTCAAAGCGATGGGACGAGATTGTCGCCTATCATTGTCGGGAATATACCGTATTACTTGCTTCTCGCCCACCCTGAACTACGTACTACTTTCCTCATGGTGCTCTAAGATGTGTTCCAGACCTTGACCTTGGCCCGAAAAGCCACCCCTGACATTTCAAGCCACACCTGCGTCAGAGGGTGGTGTTCTGCTCGCTCTCGGTTTCGGCGATGGGGCCCCCTTGGAACGCTTCCGCATATAGGTGGGCGGAGATCTGTGCTGGCCAATAGCTATCTATCCGTAGAGTGATTAGAATTAGTGCAGATCTGCATGGCCCGCGTATCCACTCTTTTGTTCTACGTGTATTCTTTTACGTGGATCCGTATCCAAGTTTTCCACGTGGAGTATGTATGGAGTATGCGTATTGGTAATCTATCTCAAGTCGTTTCGTCGTGGCTTAGCTAAATACCCGGGTACTTAAGGTACTCGTGGGAAGCAAGTGTGTCATGGACTGTAACTTTCACAATCGGAGCTTGGATGTATTATCCCAGGCTCTCCCCTAATGGTCTGCCTCGGCGCGTATTATATCACTGCCGAACTCAGTCCGAGATTCTCAGTAGTGCGACGATCTCTAGAGAGAGAAAGAGAGAGAGAGGCAATGATATCCTCGGGTAGAGTGCGGGCGCGGACTCTAAACCGTTTTCATCGATTGGTTTCGTTCACTGAGCACGGTCCACGAGTGTACACGTCTTAAAAGCGCTGGCCGTTAGCAAGAACATCTGCGTCAAAGATGATTGATCTCGGATGAGAAAGAACGATGCAAAACCATACCAGGGTGACATTGAAGTTCTATGGCAGCGTTTCATCGGGTTAAGGTTTGCTCCTACAGCAGTCAAACGCATCGACACTTTGTACGCAGTGCTCGTGCGTGTGGCTTGACGTTCGGACATTTTGAAACTTTCAAGACCCCGGTGATTCCGCAATAACTCTAATTAACCACAACTACTCCGTACCTGAATGATGTTTTGGACTTCACCTCCTTCAAGAGTTCAATCTGCCTTAGGTCCACCCGAGCACTTGTTCCGACAATTTGCGCGCCGCCAAAGGGAAGCGATGAATGCCACTGTCAACCATGCTTGGTTCGAATCAATGTCTGAGCTAAGACTACGATCAACAGTCGCCTCGGGCGGAACTCTTCTACCTCACTCGTTGACGGCAAAAGGATGGCTGGCATGTCTTGTTTTGTCACTTATGGATGGACTTCTCGACAGGATACTTCGTTATCAGCAGAAAGATCCTGCGCGACGGACGCGAGATGAGAGGCGGAGACGAAGGCTGGGAGACTGGAAGGAGAGGCATCACAGCGGACTCGAAAAACTTCACGAAGCATTGTGTGATCTCGACATCCCAGAGGTAGACCTTAATACGGTCGACATGCATGAGTGGTTGGATTACGCATTTCGAAAATCATCGTGAGATTCCGGATACTGGTGTCGGAAACATTGATCCCGAAACACGGCGTGGAGTCCTTCTGTCACCTTACTCCAGAAACCCCAAGAATTGGCGATTCGAGGTTGGGATAAACAACGGAAAGCACGAATGTTGCAGATTATCAAACTACGGACGAGAATCTCTCTGATTATGTAGACATGTGGAGTCTTGAAGAGTAAGGTACCTTATGTGACATTCTTACGTCTTTCTTATAGCCTGCTGACAGTTACATCATTATTATTCATAGGCCTTGATACTGAACAGGTTGATCTGTTACCTTTGTACCCTTAGAATTGGGGAACATCAGCACTTGCCCGCCGAGAATTTTCAAAAGGTTTTCAGCAATCTCTTAAATATTTCCACCGACGTGATGCTAAGGTAAGCTAGCTAAAACAGAGAGTCAAGAAGGTGATCAGGATGGCATTACAGAAAGCCCGGATCGCCGTAACTGAGCAGTACTCTATTTGTTGGTTGTGAAGAGGAGGAAACTTTCTCGTAATTACAATATGATCTCGAGGATTTCATCATTATGTATGACTTAACATAGTAACAGTAGACAAGGTAGCGAATGGAAAGAAATACGGAAAGACGAAGAATATAATCGGACTTTTCGTCCTCACATCAAGTTGCCGCGCAGAAAGAATGTCACGTGTAGCTTCCAACGAGCCTAAACTGATATCACACGCGCTAATATTTCCAGGTCGCTCCTTCTTCATCTCCTCGAATCCTCAATATGGTTCGAAGAGGTTCGGAGTTGCCTCTTATTATCAGCCGCATCCTGTTCCAGCTGATCCAGTTCCGGATCTTTCCTGGTGGGCTGACGATCTCATCTCCAAACTTAGCGTCCTCCTCTTCAAGAGACAAGAAGCGCGTCTCGGGGAGGAAGAAAAAGTAGATGGTTCCCGCAAAAGCATTGCAGGCGATGAATACAAAATAAAACTTCCACTCAATGGCATCGAATGCGAGTGATGCCGCGTAAGACAACCAAATGGCCGTAACAGCCTGGGTAAAAACCGAGAACCCAACTCCGACGCCGTGAAGGTCGAGGGGAAAGATTTCTGCGACAAGGACCCAGTTGACGCTGTTGAAGAAGAATGAGTACGCAAAAGCGAATAAGAATATGAATGCAACGCCAGCGCGGGACCCAGCGGGATTAAAGTCGTCTTGGAAAAGTTTCGACAAAGTTGTCAAGACCGCCAGGAGAACGGTAAGCGTGAAACTACCGGAAATGACAGTGATGCGTCGCGTCCAGTGATCAGCGACGAAGAAGACGTTGATTATCTGGCCAATGACTGCCATGAAACCGTACAGACCGCCGATTAGGAGCACAGTCTGGCCCTCGTATCCAAGGGAGTTGTACATGACGTACTGGTAGTTCTGGATGATTTTGGACCCCGACAGTTTCATCATGTTGACGTCAAGCAAGCCAGCAGAGTTCTGCGGATGTACTGTCGAGTGAACAGATTCTAGAAGTTGGACACTTTCTTCTTGTTGACTTCGAGTTGAATTTGGCTGACCATCTCGGCGAACTCTTACTCTATTGTTTCTGCGCCACGGTGGGCGTGAAGAGAACACATGACCTTCTTGGCGTCGTCGTATCGCTCTTTCATGGCCACTATCGGACTTTTGTTAACACTCAGACCAGACTTTCGAGCGCTTGGCATCACTAGCTTGATGGAAGTTGAGAACATGAACCTAGGGACTTACACCATCGCGGAGAGTAAGGCAAGAAGAATGTCATGATCGCGAGATAAATTGCAGGCGGGATTTGCGTGGCCAGAGGGATGCGCCACTGCAGTTCGCCAACTGCAAACGAGCCCGCATAACCCACCCAGCCAGCAACGAAGAACCCTAGATCGTTCATCAATCCTTTCAGGCCAACCAGAGATCCGCGATTGTTCGGGAGACTGAGATCGGCAAGATAGACGGGGGCCGTCGGATAGACCATGCCCGTCGAGAACCCCGAGAAGGCACGGCCCACGATCATCATGGCCAGATTCACGGCGGCGGTCTGCAGCACGGCTCCTGCAAAACTGACACAAGATCTGAGGAGCAGTGTCCAGCGGCGGGACAATTTATCCATGCAGTAGGCAGAACCGCCGCTTCCAAACGCATATCCTGCGTAGTACCCAGATACAATGCCTACTCGTACAGAAATATTATCCATTGAACTGCCGTACATGTATAATTTGAAGGTGGTCTGCGCGATAGTAGAGGTAATGATGCCTGTGTCGATGCCGTAGACAAACCTGGACGTAACTTGGCATCAGTTTCTGCTCAAGCCAGGATCTCGTCTTTTAAGTTCACTTACCCAGCAAGACTTATCGCTAGTCCGATGAGGATTAATCTAGTCGAGTTGCCACGATGACCACCCCTCTGCTTCACCATCATATCGACCATTACCCGGACAACTTTGGAAGAGGTTGAGATTATCGTTCACAAGAGTGCCGTACCTGAGGATACTCTGCTGGGGGTAATTTATGCCCGTGGAAAAGTCTTTGAGTGAAGACTAGCCAAGAAAAGGACGGGATCGTATTTCCAAAACAACTCAAATGTAGTTCTGGTTGAGATGACAAGGAAAAACTGCGAGATATCAGACATAACTCATGCATTTATAAGACTTCCCGAAACTGATAGCTCTCGTACGATGAAGTGTCTCTATTTCTGGCCATGATATTGTGATATCACCGGCAAATGCAATAGGATGTTGGCTTCCCCCGCATATCGTGTCGCTTCCCCACGATGGAGTGGGAGGATCTGCTCCACCCCCGCAAATTGACATGGAGTCTTGCTCGTACCAGCTAGTCAGCACGTCTCGGACTGTCTGCATAATTCTCCGAAATACTGATCATAGTCTCGTCTAATGGCAGGGTTCAGTTATGCCGCAGACAATCCCATTCGGTTTAGGCCATCCGCGGAAAAGGTGGGGCTCTCCGTAGGATCAGTTGATTTTCGTGCGGGATCAGGTCTGCATCTGGTGAACAGATTCACGGAAGTCACAAATTGATGATGACCTGAAGCATGTTTTACATAGCCAACCTGTCCGACAATCATGGGTTGATGAATTCCGTTCGCAAGTCGAGGTACCATGACAAACATTTAATCAGCTCTACGGTTCATTTTAACTGGTCTTACTGCACCTGAAGTCATTTGATACCGTGAGATTTGACGCAAACCTTCCTCAAAGCACGCAGCTATATTCGTCTTTTGACATCAAACGCCATATATATATATAGTCTTTACTGTTTTTTAGTGCTGCAGTTAACCATAAGGGAGGTCATGTTCATCACGGCCGAAAACAGCGTGAGCGTATTGGGATTATTCAGGCAACTGCTTCTAAGTAAGGTAACATTCATTGTGCTAGAGAATCTAATTTCGTTACCTCATTTACAAGTCACATGCATTGTTCACAAAGTTTCTACCATTTCGGAACGTTTGGAGAAAAGTCAGGCTGGAACTTTCTCATGTACGTCGTGTCATCGCGTTTCCGTAATCCACAATCCAGGTAGAGTTGATGAAGATGCGCCAGCTTCTTCCTATCCAGCTCAACTCCAAGGCCAGGCAAAGTGGGAACGTTCAAACCGCCATCAGCCCATTTCAGTGCTCCATCGACAACAACATCCTCATCCTTTGGCTTCCACGGCCAGTGAGTGTCGCAGGCATAGCCTAAGTTGGGGGTAGCCGACGCGAGATGAGTCATAGCCGCAAGTGATATGCCCAAATGACTGTTCGAGTGCATCGAAAGACGCATTCCCCAGGTCGCGCAGATGGCAGCCAGAGTCTGAGACTTTCGCAGACCACCCCAGAAGTGATGGTCGGAGAGCACTACCTGGACAGCGTTCTGAAGAATAGAGGTGGGCAAGTGAGAGAACGCGACGACTGCCATGTTTGTCGCCAATGGCATCGATGCCTCTTTGGCAACGGCAGCCATGCCTTCGATTTCGGGGGCTGGGTCTTCCAAGTATTCGACAATCCCGTCAAGCTCCCTTGCAACCCACTTTGACGTCTCAACAGTCCAGGCGGCATTGGGATCCAGCCTCAGAGGTACACCCGGAAACGCTGCACGTAACGCTTTGATAGCTTCCACCTCCTGTGCTGGCGGGTAGACTCCGCCTTTCAGCTTGATCGCCTTAAAGCCGTATTCGTCAATGATTTTCTTGGCCTGCTTTACCACACCGGCAGGGTCGAGAGCCGCGCCGTACTCGTCGTCCGGCTGTCCAGGATGCCCAGCCCACTTGTAGAAGAGGTATGCCGAATATTGAACATTGTCTCTGACGCGTCCGCCGAGAAGGTCACTCACAGGGACCCCTGCGAGCTTCCCTTGAATATCGAGACACGCAACTTCAAAGGGGGAGAAGACCTTGTCTGCGACTGAGGCCGTGGTCACCATACCCGCCATACCGTCGCCGCCGGTGCTGGTGTCGCCTGTCAGGGAATCGACGCACAGCTGGTATATCTTGTTTGTTTCGTACACTGTGAGACCCTTGATTTTATCGGCCGCAAGCTGCAGGCGGCCTAGGTGTGTCGAGTCTCCGTATGATTCACCCAATCCGTAGCCGTTATCTGTGATGACTTCGATGATGCTGCGCAATGCAAATGGCTCATGTACACCAACGCTATTGAGCAGTGGCATGTCATGGAATGCTACCGGTGTGATGACGATATCCCGAATAACTCCGCGTTGAGACATGATTTCTGATTTCAACTTTTGAGTTATCCTGTCTTGTCTTGCTAGCTTGGTTCGGCTCAACTCATGGAATTTGACGATGTTTTTAACGTCGCCAACTGAACTAGACTACAGAAGCATGAGGTAGAATCGTCTAATAGGTAAGTCACGCGGGGTACGATCCGTGGTATTGTGCCATTCGAAGGACAATAATCCGTATGCGGGGTGGAACGCCGTCTTTTCCGCGGATATTGGAGAATGACCAGGATCGGCAGACATCCGACATCCGAGGAACCGGGCTTCCAAAGACGGAAAAGTGCATCCGAGCCGGACCATCTGCAACAACTGTTTGACGAACAACGACACAATTCACATTCTCTTGCATAGTCTATCCGAGGAAACAATGGAAGAATCGCCGATCTCACCACCATCCCGGACTCGGCCGGCGACCGACACCGCGGAACCAGACAGGCCGCAGAAACGAGCCCGAGCAGATCTTGCGCCTCCACGGGTCAGTAGGGCCTGTGATAGATGTAAATTGTTAGTCTTTATCGGCAAGGTGTGTTCTGTCCTACACTGGCTGACGTCTCGTATGCTGGTTCTAGGCGAAAGACACGATGCTCTGGGACATGGCCGTGCGTCTTCTGTGTGGAGTTTAAGTTGGATTGCCAATTCACCGCAGCCTATATTAGGCGAGGCCAGCTTCTCCCAGCTATTGATAATAATGCTGTGATTCTCGAAGGGCGTGATTGTCCAGAAGGTGCAAACTCAAACTCTTCTGAGAAGGCCAGAGGTGGAGGAAACACCAGCGCCGCCTTCCATCGGACTTCATACGCTGAGACTGCACCAATTTCCATAAGTTTGATTGCAGTCTCTGGAATCAATTATGAGACATCGTTCTCACTTCAATCTCCGTCTCACTTGCAAGAAAGCGAGATCACAGATGTTCCCCATGATGCTGTGGTGGTTGACGATGTTCCCGATCTCCCCGATACGGACTCGTTGAGAAACTCGCCAGAACCACCGCAAACCGACGAACAGGGCCACTACGTAGGACCTGCATCCGGTGTTTCGTTTCTCTCTCGAATATAAGAAAGGCTCAATTTTTAATCTCCTGGGTATTTAAACGCGTCTGTCTTCAACTTCGGGGATCGTCCATTGCCCGGACAAGATTACTCGTTTGCGATTTTACCGCCAAAACCTGCAGCAGAGTCTATGGTCAAGAAGTACTTCGACTTTGCTGCAACGACACATCGCTTTTTATATCGCCCTACTATAGAGTCCTGGCTCGAGGTGTTGTATGATACCAACGGGTCCATGCTTTACAAGCAGTCTGCAAGGAGTCAAACAGCACTTCTGTTCATGGTTTTCGCGCACTCGAATAACTATCAAAGTCGCCAATCTTCACGAAGCAAAAACCTTATCACAGAATGCGCAGAAACGAGGCAATTACAGTCTCTGAGATTCAAGACCACGCTGAACACTTTGGCTTATCTCCTTTAATACCCCTCAGTGCTCGATTCCTTGCTGTGGCGGAACACCAACTCTCCATGGAAAAGGGCGAGATTAGGTTAGTACATATTCAAGCGCGACTGGCACAGTGCTTCTATCTCTTGGCACAGTCAAGACTCAACCATTGTTGGACGCTATTTGGTATCACTGCTCAATTAGCAATAGCACTCGGCATCCATAGGAAGTCGCGAGTGGACCCAAAGACGTCTAATCGCCTGGACTACGTTGACTTGAAATGTCGGAAACGTACTTTTTTTGGTGTGCTTACAACCTCAATACCTATCTCAGCGCTGCTTTGGGGCGGCCAATGACCTTTCATGACGAAGACATCGACCAGGAGTTGCCGCTGTGCGTTGATGACGATCAACTCCACCCTGGCTATGGGACCCGGCTAACAGAAGGTGGCTCTTCACTGGCTTCGGCACCGGTCGCCCAAATCAAGTAAGCTGTTGCGATCCCATCATAAACGGGGGCTAAGTCATGACAATAGGCTCTCGAGGATAGTAGCCCGAGTTCTGAGAAGTCTTTACGGCATTAAATCATGTTCTACTGAGGAGCACCTTGCATTTGCTACAAGGTTCAACAAAGACTTTTCCGAGTGGCGAGACTCAATTTCTTACCTCCTGGACACGGCTGGACCTTCGGCGTTATATGTCAAGTCAGTCAGTCCTAAGGCAACGTGATGTTCTCAAGATCGCTTATTGGCACGCCCAAATGCTCGTCCACGGGCCTTCTCTCCTCAAGTCTCTCAGTAGCATCTCTGACAGTCATCGCTAAGAAGGCACTGATTATTTGAGGTCAAGGCACGAAGAGGTTCGAATGAACATTCAGCTCTGCGTTGACGCCGCCATAGAAATCACCAAGCACATTAATCTGATCAACAATGCTAGCGAGCTCTACAGCACGCTATTTGTAAGTTCCTACTCTAGTTTGAGAATACTTGAAGAACCAAACTCACATCAACTAGTTCATCCCCTACTACGGATTTGGTGCAGTTGTAATACTCTATGTCTTTTCAATCCAGCAACGTATCGAAACACCAGAGACCTACTTGGACTGTTTCCGTCTAGCTTCTCAATGCCATGCGCAGATCGAGAGTATTGCAACAAATGGGTCGCTTATGTAGCGCTACGGTGTTGTCCTGCAGGAATTACGCCTCGAGGTTCTGCGGAACAACACTTATCTCGCATCAGTCTCAACTCCTAGAGCTGGAGATTGGTCAACGACAAAAGAGATCAATGAGAACCAGACGGCCTTTCGCCAGAAGCCTCAATCGAATCCCAGGATTAGCGACAGCGAATCGAGACTTGTAATGGGTCGAGCTGCCGAAAGCGTTCTGCAGGACGCTGGCGCTCCATTCCATGCGTTCGATGTCGGATTTCTCGACATGACGAATTGGGCTCAATTTGATTCTCTGGCAAGTAACATTTCCACATAGTAATGCCAAACTCCAAACGTCTAACACGGACTTTTCCTGCACCACAGGTCACAGGGGGCAGGGTGGCTTTTGATGCTTTCCTTCACGACGACTCGGCCAGATCTTTGGGGTCATAGTAACGACTTGGGGCTCAATCCCTGAAGTGTTCACCCATTCTCGAGCCGCCAGGTTTCCGAAAGACTTCTAAGTCAAGATCAATTTTCGGCGGCGGTAGTGATGGAGAACTTTAATTGAAGCAGGCCCTTAGTCCCCGCTTTTTCTAAATGGAGGCCAGGTGTCCGGCGTTTGATGGTTCATGCGGGGTGGTGGTCCAACAGAGACCGGCCGGAGCCAAATGTCACGGGTAAAGACTTCCGGAATAGAAAATGGACTTTGAGACACACCTCGTCATCAAGCCGCAATCGGATAACAAAATTTTCATGGTACCTACGGAGTGGGCAACGACGAATAACTCGGGCCTAACTCCCCGAACCTGAGCGCAAGAACCAGCACCTTCGATTTGTGCCAAGATGGCTACTGTGCCGTCTTTTGTTTGGCAAACAGACGCTTCGACTCGTGGAATCCTTCAGACTCTTGATCAATTCTACCAGATCGGAACAAGGGACGATATTCACAGTCCCCGCAAGTCGACTTGCACAAGTTCGTCATGGGAAGTTACTAGTTTCGAGGCCTGGCCTGCACCCCATGCTCACCACGGATCCAGGAAGGCCGTCTGGGTCTTCTTCTTCTACCTAATTATTCAAGAATTGGCCGAATACAAAATGTTTTCTGTTTTGAGTTGCCGGAAAGCGGATGTTTTAATCACAACTTCGTCAATGCATTTTTAAACATTCATGATCGTCACTACGGCCCGGCCTAGTTCGTCGGCTGGCGTTATACAACCCCAAATTTTGCCAGTCAGGAGAAAACTGTTTCTCACATGGCCTTAATGCCATACATGCATACTAGTCGATTGTAGAGACGCCTTACCAACCCCATGGTCTCTCTCATATGCTGACTTTGACTCTCCCAGCTAGATGGCTCAACATAGCGCGACGGATACTCTTGTTCCAACAATCTGGGTCGCCGTGGGTATGACCACGAGACAATCTAGGAGAGTTTCTCAGTCGCTCGCAGGGGCTCGTGCATATGGCACGCCAAGGTTTGCCATTGTCACTAGCAACGATTTTCTTCTTCGATTGGTTCGAGGAACCGGGGACCTCGGAGCCGACGAACCAGCCACCCCCATCTGCAAATGATCGCCAAGCGGGAGCTAAACGGCTCTTGCCATGTTTCTCATATCCTCTCCAATCATAACGCCCCTCGGGAATCCGGTTCAATTCCCTAGCGAGAGCGTTACCTCCAAAGTGTCGGACACAACCCGGATTTCGCAGTGGACCGGCGCCTATCATCTGATCGACCTGGGGAATCGCGCGGTCTGGGGTAAGTCCACTTTGGGAGAGAAAGGAAATGCGGGGATAGCTCAGATGCTCCTCTATGCTAGAGTGAACCCATGGATGTGGGTACGCGAGGGGGCATAGATACCAGAGACAGTCTGACAGACCACTCGCGCCGGCTTGGCTGCTGCGCTGCTGCTCTTGCGTCGGAGTGGACTGGTTACGGCCGAGGAAATAGGAAGCGAACCATTAAGATGCGCAATAAGGGACGTATATAAGAATAAAATCGCGTCTGCATTGATCTTCGGGGGGAAGTGGTTGATTTTTTCCCTCAGACTCTGACGGTCTAAAACCGAGCCATTCCCCCGTGTATCAAGACGCCAAAACCTGCGCAGACACTCGACTGCCAGAATGGCAGACCCAGCAAATCGGACATGTGCGGTCGGTGACGAGAAGCGCGATCTCGCCAGCAGCGATATGATGGAAGACGCGCATCCCGCTGTGGTGGCTGCCGTTGCAGCGCACGAGATCGCGCACGAAGTCGACGATGGTAGGTACTCACCATGGACGAAATCCATGTTCAACCTCTACGGCGTGCTGTTTGTTGCGTACTGCTGTGGTGCCCTCAACGGATATGTAAGCTTACCTCGACTCTCGTTTGGGACAGACCTGGTCGAGCTGACAGCGAACACAAGGACGGATCACTCATGGGATCGCTCAACGGAATGAAATCTTACCAGCAGACTTTTGATATGTGAGAGCTTCTTGCTAGCAAGACTTTCTAAGGGAGTCATGCTGATACAGTAGCAGGAAAACTTCAGGTTCTGCGACCGGCATCGTGTTCATGATGTATAACGTCGGATCGGTCTGCGCAATCCTTTTCACAGGGCCTGTCAATGACCTTCTTGGACGACGCTGGGGCATGTTTACTGGCGCTTTACTTATCATTGTAAGTCAATTATAAATCAATGTCTCGAGTTTTCTCCGGACGGGCATGTACTGATAAATGGCACAGGTTGGCACCTGCATTCAGTAAGACACAGTTATTCACGAGATGTTGATTTCGGAATTAATAACTTGCGCTTCAGGGCAACGGCAAACCACATTCCCCAGTTCCTAGGAGGACGTTTCGTCTTGGGCTTCGGCGTATCGTTTTGTTGTGTCTCTGCTCCGACCTACGTGAGCGAGCTGGCTCATCCGAAGGTATGTAGAACCTTGCACATAGAAACAGTCCAATGAGTTTCGCTGATGAGATGAAAAACAGTGGAGAGGTACCCTGACTGGACTCTACAACTGCATGTGGTAAGAACATCAACTTGAGAGTTTCCGCACGATGTTTCGCCCAAGCTAACAATGAGACAGGCCAGTTGGGGCTTTCATTGCGGGTTGGGTAAGCAACTACAACCTCTGAACTCTTTGATTTCTTCGTAAACAGGTACTAATTGCGAACCAATAGGTTGCCTACGGCGCTTCTTTCATCCCAGGCGACGGTGGCTGGCGACTCCCTGTTTGGTGCCAACTGGTCACTTCCGGAATCGTTGTTGCATTCGTTTTCTTCTTGCCTGAGAGTGTGAGCAATCAGCGGAGCCCTAGATTCTGTTTCAACAGCTGATATGAGACTCACCAGCCCCGATGGCTCGTCGCCAATGACCGGCACGAAGAGGCAGCTAAGATCCTAACACAGCTGCACGGCGAAAAGGACCCCAATCACCCTATCGTGCAGCTGCAGATGAAGGAAATGATGGCCCAGATATCGAACGAGGCTAGCGATAAGAAGTGGTGGGATTATCATGAGTTGTGGAACACCCACTCTGCCCGGAGAAGACTTATTTGTGTACTAGGTATGGCCATCATGGGACAGGTGAGAACTTCAGTGCCCCTCAAGCAAACGTTACGACCGATCCTAATTCTGATTCATCTCAGGCCTCTGGCAACTCTCTATCAAGCTACTACCTCGTCACAATGATGAACACAGCCGGAATTACCGATGAAAAGAAGGTCCTAGCCCTCAACGCCGTCAACAGCATTCTCGGTCTTCTGGGCAGTGTTATCGGTGCCCGTCTCACCGATCGCGTCGGTCGACGACCTTTGCTCATCTACAGCATTCTCTTCTGCTCCGTCACCTTTGCTGTCATCACCGGTACATCTAAGATGGCAGTTGATGACCCGAGCAACACCAACGCAGCCAATACTACAATCGCTTTTGTCTTCCTCTTCGGTGTCGTATTTTCTCTGGGCTGGACAGCACAGCAGAGCATGTACATTGCCGAGACTCTCAGCACCTCCACCCGTGCCAAAGGAACTGCCGTCGGCAACTTTGCCTCCTCGGCTATCTCGCTGGTGCTTGCTTACAGTTCTGGCCCTGCGTTTGAGAAGATTGGCTACTACTTTTACCTGGTCTTTGTCTTTTGGTGAGTTGCTCCTATATTCATTGCCTCAAGTCAAAATGATGTCATTAATGCTAACATTATCTCTAGGGACATATTGGAGGCGATCTTCATCTTCTACTTCTTCCCGGAAACCAATCACAGGACGCTGGAAGAGCTCGAGGAGGTGTTCTCTGCACCGAACCCCGTCAAGAAGAGTTTGGAGCCTCGTACGGCATCAACTGTGTTGGAGACCATGAAGGTTCCCAATGACAAGTTTGTAGAGGCCTAAATGATTTCCCGATCTTGGAATAAGTAAATACTTAGTCGAGTAATACTCGGCATAGCTCCTGAATCAAATTGATGAGTTCTTGACTATATCGACTGTTTTCTGTCCGTACTATCATGATACTATCATTTTTCTTCTAGTTCACTGCCTCAAACTAAGGTAATGAGGTAAGTTGACTAGCAAGTGATCCTCAGTGTTTGCCGATGAAGGCGGGCTTCGGAGCTTTAGTGGGTTGGCGGATATGCATCGGCTTTCTCACCGATATCGCCATCCTGCTGGGAATAACGTGCGGAGATTGAACCCATCCCGGGAGACATCCGATCACCTAGCCATTTGTCCTCACGAGCACAAAATGTGCACTCGTAAACCGGAATCAGTTGATCGTTGTCTCGGAGCTTCTCATGTCACCAATATTCGCTACCTCTCACGATCTCTAGCTGCACCAAGGCCTCATTGCCAGTCGACTGGCCCAGGATATTGAAAGCCCCGGCGATCTTGCTTACACGTTTATCCACGTCGCCAAAAGCCCTCTGAATCAATGTCCGGGAACAAGCCCATTGTCATCCGCCTTGGCGAGGATATCAAATACAATTACGACTACTACAAAGATATTTTCACGGACCGATTCACCGTCGTAGTCAACAAGGAGACCGACCGAGCGTCGTTCATCAAAGCCCTGAAAGAAAAGAAATATGGCGACTTTTCCGCAATATTCCGCCCGCACTTCCAGAGCGGCGGCGAAATGGGCCAATGGGATGATGAACTCATCGACCTCCTGCCCTCATCAGTCCGCATCTTTGCCTCCGAGGGAGCAGGGTTCAACTGGGCCGATGTCGATGCCCTCGCCCGCCGCAAGATCTGGTACGCCAACGGTGCCGGTGCCAGTGATGAGGCCGTCTCCGACACAGGACTATTCATGATCCTCTCCGTGTTTCGCAACTTCTGGAGAGCACAGAGAGCTGCGAAAACGTGTGATCCTCAGCAATTTCTCGCCATGCATCGGCTCGTGGGAGGAATCTCGTGGAGCCCACGCGATCATGTGCTAGGAATCGTGGGGTTGGGAAACATCAGCAAGAAGCTCGCATACAAAGCTCGGACGGCATTGGATATGAAGATCCACTACTACGACGTCGTGCGATCACCACCGGAGGTCGAGGAAGAGTTGCAAGCGACCTTCCATCCAACCCTACACCAGCTCCTAGCGGTGTCAGATTGTGTGACGCTTCATACTCCGCTCAAATTCTCACACGCAGGACTTGATCAACAAGGAAGCTTTCGCAGCCATGAAGAATGGGGCGCGGCTCATCAACACGGCACGTGGCGAAGTCGTGAACGAAGAAGCCTTGATTGGGGCTTTACAGAGCGGAAAGCTGTCGGCTGCTGGGTTGGATGTGCATTACCACGAACCACAAGTCTCAAAGACATTGGCAGACATGGAGAATGTAACTCTGACGTGTCACAACGGCGGAGCAGCCATAATTACGCGGGTTAACTTTGAACTGAATGCTATGAAGAACATTGTCGAAGTGGTTGGAAGCGACGGTAGCTTGGTTGGGAAACCGTTGACGCCGGTAAATCACAAGGCATTTGAGGCATCTCAATAGATCAAAAGCAGCTCTCGGGCTATTCTCCAACATAATCTTCGTTTGCTCCCATTTCTAACCTTGCCTAATGGATTCATCTCAATTGACCAGACAGTAGCTGATGTTGGCATGTTTGCCGATCAACATATCATCCCATCAACCTGCCCTCTGGCATTCTCCCCGATGTTCGGAAAAGTCGGTCTACTGTGTACATATCGCATGCCGGCCCTGAATACAAGGTAAAAAAAAAAACCAGGAGCTATCCGTCTCCTCCCCCGCAAACCAGGAATCCGGGGCCCCAGATCAGAGGCCCTGTCACAGGGTCATCCCACCGGCATTCTCCCCGGAGCTTTAATCCCTGCGACGGCAATTGGTGTCTATGTTTCTTTGAATAATACTATAGTTGAGTATCTCGAGCATCGTCATATCACTGTTGAAGGAAAGCCACCTGTATCCGCTGTTTTATCTGGTCTTGTAGCTTTTATGATGTCAGAAGCAATCCAAGCACAAAAGCAAGATGCCGAGCATACAGAGAAACGTCAGACACTGTTGCCAGACGAGTTACCGCTCCCTCAAGGACTGGAACGTATGGGCATCGATGAGCTAAGATCTCTTGAGAGGGGTCTCATACGGCGCCTCGATCTCTCATTGATGCCCTCGGTGTTCATGTTATTCCTCTTGAATATCCTGTACGTCAACATATTACTTACTCAGTCTTCCTCTGCTAATGACCCCAAAGAGATAGAAACAACATAGCTAGCGCTAAGATCACAGGTCTTACAGAAACACTCAACATAACAAACGCCGGATACAACACTTCCTTGCTGATGTTCTACGTCGGTTGTAAGTCGTGATCCTAATGCCTGGAGTCCTTAGAATATCTTCCGAGAACTTGGCGCTGACTTCACTGCCAGACTACGTCACGCAGGTTCCTTCGAATCTCATTATCGGGAAAGTTAGACCTTCTTACTACATCTGTTTAATCACTTCTTTGTGGAGAGTTCTCTCCATGTGCCAAGGCTTCACCACCAATTTCTCTCAGCTTGCTGCTGTTCGTTTCATCCTCGGTCTTGTGGAGGCCCCCTTCCTACCTGCCGTCTTCGTTTTGATGTCCTGTTGGTATAACAGAAAGGAGCTGCCTCCAAGGATTGCTACTCTATACGGCGGTAATATTGCTTGCCGCCGCATTTTCGGGACTGATTGCCGCGGGTATCACCTCGGGCATGGAAGGCAAGGCAGGAAAACCACCGTGGGTAAGTTTGCAAGGCTAGAAGCATGACTCGAAATTGACAGCCCGTAGGAATGGGTTTTCATCATTGAAGGTGCAATGACTGTTTGTCATTGCGCTGCTCCTTCTGCCATTGCTCACAGACTATCCACTCCAAAGCAAGCATCTCTTCATATCACGAGAGCACCAGCTCTACGCCGTAAGTCAGACTCATTCTTGACAGACTGCACTCACTTCGGTAATGGACAATATATAGGAGTGGAGAATCCGCAAAGAAAACGCAGGCATTGTTGACGAGGACCCGGAGTCGATCTTTTGGGGACTCAAACAAGCTCTCATCGACCCCAAGCTCTATCTCTTCATCGTTCGGCAAATGGCGTTGATCACAGCCCAAAGCTTCAATAATTTCTTCCCCTCGATTGTGGGAACCCTGGGATATGGCCAAACAACAACACTCCTCTTGACGTCCCCGCCATACTTCTTCGCCTTCATCGTGTCACTGTGTATATCGTTCCACGCATCGCATAAAGACGAACGTGGCTATCACATCGTTATCTCGATGATCTTTGCCCTGCTTGGAAATCTTTTGGTGTGTACATCGGCAACTACTTGAATGATTCTTTCATGGAACTTACATGTACTCTATGTAGGCCATGTTCGTACCATGTCTCGGAGGAAGATACTTTTCCATGTTCCTCATGACCTATGGCTCTTATGCGCCATACAACCTCTGCGTAAGCTGGCTCAGCTCTTCTCTACCACGACCTAGAGCAAAGCGTGCGGCTGCTCTCGCCATCGTCAACTTCATGGCTGCAGGCGTTGCGCACTTTTACACAAGCTACATGTTTCCTGATAGCCAGAAGCCGAGGTACTACACCGGTGACACGGTGATGTCCGGGGCGTATTTGGTATGTGCCGGCGTAGCCTTGTCAATCAAGTACTACCTCAAGAAACAGAATGGAAAGTTTGAGGAAGAGGAGCGCTTGGGCGTTACGAACCATAGCCATATCAAAGGATCAAAACTTGGGCACGGTGGTGAAGGGGTTGTCTCCTTTCGATACGTGCATTAGGTTGTTATGCTGCTCTACCATCGCTTACTACACATTATGAAGCTAACTCCCGTCTAAGAACATGCTTTGATCTGTGTCGACGCAGGAGTCCATAGTTTCCTTTAGATCTGAATCGCTCCTCATTCAGTGATTACCTAGTTTACGGAGATGACGTGCAATCAGGGAAAGGCTGTGGAGACTAAAGGGCGGAATTGGCGGTAATCATTGCTTGGCAGGTCCAATTGGGCATCGGAAAACATGATGATGACAAGAGGCTCCCAGCTACATATTATGACATGATGTAATACAGTAGCAATTATCAAACGTCCATAACCAATTCCTC
>JFFI01001484.1:0-27225 GCA_001563125.1 Colletotrichum salicis
ATAAAATTAATCCTTTTGAATGTCCTTTTAGCTATGAAAAAACGACAAAAGAAAACTCCTAGTTATGTGAAGCCTTTTTCCACCTACCGGCTCAAATCAACCACAGCATGATTTTAGTCCTACCTGTCGTGCCTTGTTAAGCTTCTGTGACGTCACCCGGCTTTGGACACTACACCGAAGACTTTCCCTCCAACAACCCGTACCTCCACATCGCTGCCTGCGACGTCGCAACGATCAACCAACCTCCCCAGAATAGTCATTGACAGTGATGCGCAACTCATCTCAAGATGGCCGCAAGATCGGCCTCCCGCGACTCGAACCCTCCTCCTATTCCCTTCGCCAGCGACGCTGATAAGGGCAGATCAAGCCGAGATCTTTCACCAGTATTTCCGCTTCTCAACAACGACGAAACGGCGAAAGCTCTATCCTCAGATGCCGCGACGCAAAACCGTGCCGGCGAGGATGACGTCGACGAGGAGCCCGCGGTCGCAAAGCCCTTTGTCAGAACGTCAAGTCCCGACTCTGCAGCCCGGGCAGCGGATGCGTATGATGAAAAGGGTCCAGATCGCCTCGATCGAAAGATGCACAAGTTCAGTCTGTACGAGACAGCTACGCGGTACTATATTGTCGGGGGAGATGTGACGGAGAGGCGGTACCGCATTCTCAAGATTGAAAGAACAACAGATGACTCGGAGCTGAGCATTACGGACGACAAGATCATTTACAGCCAGAAGGAAATGAATCAGTTACTGGATACCATCGACGACGGCAACAAAGGCACGGGTGGTATCAAACTGCGTTGCACTGCTTGGGGCTTGCTGGGCTTCATCAAGTTCACCGGACCGTATTACATGCTCCTTATTACGAAGAAGAGCACAGTGGCCATGATCGGTGGTCATTACATATACCAAGTTGATGGTACAGAGTTGGTGCCGCTGACGCCGAATCGATTCAAGGCCGACGTTCGCAACACTGAAGAGTCCCGGTTCTTGGGTATATTGAATAACCTGGATCTTACTAGGTCGTTCTACTACAGCTATTCGTACGACATTACACGCACACTGCAGCATAATCTCACGAGGGAGCGCGAAGCGCTTGCGCGTGGGTTTCCGGGAGCCATGAATGACTTCAACGGCATGTTTGTCTGGAACCATCATCTGCTGCAACCAGCCACCAAAGCACTCAAGGATCCCTTTGACTGGTGCCATCCCATCATCCACGGCTACATTGACCAAGCTGGTGAGTACTTGCAACTGCCGCGATTCGGGCCAATGAATATCTAACGGACTGCGCATCGTAGCCTTATCGATATACGGACGCACAGCATACATTACTATCATCGCTCGGCGATCTCGTTTCTTTGCTGGTGCAAGGTTCCTCAAACGGGGGGCCAACGACCTCGTGAGCTTGCCTGGCTAGTACGTCAACTGGTATTACGGCTGACACTCTGCGAATAGGGTTACGTTGCAAACGATGTTGAGACAGAGCAAGTAGTTTCAGAAGCCTTGACAACTTCGTTCCATGCCCCGGGACACAGGCTCTTCTCTAGTCCGCAGTACACTTCTTATGTTCAGCATCGGGGAAGCATTCCCCTATATTGGACGCAGGACAACACGGGCGTGACACCAAAACCACCCATTGAGTTAAATCTCGTTGATCCATTCTACAGCGCTGCCGCCCTTCATTTCGATAACCTGTTCGAACGCTACGGCGCTCCCATCTACGTACTGAATCTTGTCAAAGCAAGGGAACGGACGCCACGGGAGTCCAAGCTGTTGCTGGAGTACACAAATGCAATCAACTACCTAAACCAGTTCCTACCAGAAGGTCGCAAGATCATTCACAAGGCGTGGGATATGAGTCGAGCGGCGAAGAGTCGCGACCAGGACGTCATAGGTACACTGGAGCGCATTGCTGAGGACGTCGTCACCACAACCGGATTCTTCCACGACGGCGACGGCAAGGTGTATCCAACCAGCGTTCAAAATGGCGTGGCCCGAACCAACTGTATAGACTGCCTCGACCGAACCAATGCCGCACAATTCGTCATTGGGAAAAGGGCTCTAGGCCATCAGCTTCACGCACTTGGCATTCTCGAAGACACCTCCATAAACTACGATACAGACGCCGTCAATCTCTTCACTCACATGTATCATGATCATGGCGACACCATTGCTGTACAGTATGGCGGCTCCCAGCTCGTCAATACCATGGAGACATACCGCAAGATCAATCAGTGGACGAGTCACTCTCGCGACATGATTGAGAGCTTCAAGAGGTATTACAACAATTCTTTCCTCGATGGACAGCGCCAGGAGGCCTACAACCTCTTCCTCGGCAACTACATATTTGCCCAAGGGCAGCCAATGCTGTGGGACCTCGCGACTGACTACTACCTTCATCACGCGGACCCGCGAGCCTGGTCCGAAAAGACGAAGCGGAATTACATCAACTGGTATACTGCAGAGAACCTGCAGGAAAGAAGTTTCCCGCCCTACTTACCGCCCCCTGGCGAGGCGAAGAAAAAGCCAGTATCTCACTTTGATGACTACTGGGTTGAGTACTATCGCCCATCCACGCTCTCGTCGTTTCTAAAAATGTTTCCCTACAAAATGAACTCGACCATCAAGTACATACCCTTCAAATCCACGCAAGATGGACGGTATGACTTGAGTCCCTTCCGGGTTCGCAACGAGACTGATATGGACGCCCATGAGAAGAAGAAGCCCAAGAAGGAGGTGACAATCGTCGACCCACAAGACCTGAAGTCCCCTCGGGACATTGATGCTGTATCGGTCATGTCAGATCGTACGGCAGGCGGGAAGGGGATCTCCATCCACCGCTGGCTTCAGCCAATGCAGGATAGAGTGACTGGGCACCACGGAATCATGAAAGAGACCCATGCAGAGCCTCAAGATCCGTCAAAGATCAAGCCCACGGCCCAGGAGAAGACTAAAGCGGCTCAGTGGACCTTCACGAAGGCTGTTAGCGAGTCCCTCAATCCATCTGTGAGCCAGCAGGAGGCCGAGGACTACGAGCGGTACATCAGCCACCCCCAAAACCTGCCGCTAGTAGTGTCGGCCGAGACGATCCAGGCAGAAAACCAATATGAGTACCAGCACTATGTCCAGAGTAGTTGGCAGAGTGACGCAATAACGCCTGTCGGTACCGAGGAGGATATCGCTGTATATGCGGAGCTGCTCAAGGTTGGCAGCAATCCTCTTACCGTCACCGAGGAGGATGCTCAGAAGAAGCGATACAAGGCCTACAGGAAATGGCTTCGAGGCAAGTCGTTCTTCAAGCAGCAGCCACTTGATTGAGGTCAAGTCCGCTATTCTCTTCACCTGCCACCACCGCCCCATCCTCCTGGTCCCCAAACAAGTCCTCGAGCCTAGGTTCCACAGCTAGCAATGCTGAAACGTAAGGCTTCAGAGGCAGATCGGCCGTTGCAAAGATGGCGCGCAATATGGGCGTAAGTTTGGAGACTTCAGCTAGAGCTTCTTCGGTCGCCGCATTCTCCGGCCCGCTCTTATGCTCATTGAGCACATTCAACCAACAAACGCTGATCGATCTCAGCACTTCGCCTGCGTGTGATTTGTCTGAGATTCTCGGCCAGCAATTCACCATGATGGCACCCAATGCCTGCGCGGCCGCTTGTATGCTGCTAGGATGAGGAGCGAGGAACGGATCCGTCATGATTGCAGAAACCATGGACAAGAGCTCCTATATAAGAGTTAGCAATCGAGCATTCATGCTGGAGACATGTGGTGTTGCCTTCAAATGTGCCGTGGCAAAGATGCCCAGTTCGCTGACGATGGATGTCGTTTGTCGAGCAAGTAGTTGAACAATTCCAATAAACTCGGACGCTTGCCAATAGCCCGGAAAAACTCCCTCCCTAAGCAAACGAGTAAGAAGTTTGTTCTTTTTGTCTTTGTCGCCCGCTCCAGGAAACTGTATTTTGGCAAGCTGGATGATTGCACTATATGCCGGATCAAGTAGTAGGAGAGACTCCTTCTCGGGTGTCAGAGTTGGCAGGGAGAGTAGAGAGGGAAAGACGGATTGTTCAAAGATGTCACCCAGGCCGGTTTGAACGAGGACCTTGGCTGGACATTTGACGAGAAAGTCGCCTAGAATGGTAAGGCCCCTTGCTTTGAACTTGGTGTCCGAGTCGTCTAAGAGAGCGAGAATAACTGGAGTGAACAGCGGCCAGCTTTTTTCGATCAGCGCATCCTGTAGAGAATTAAGTGTTAGCCTCCCATTCCAGGAACACGATTACTTGATGTTGAAAGCGTGACCAACATCGGCTTGTTCCACAGCCCAGGAAAATACTGTAATGGCATGAACCTGAGTGGTTTTCCAAGGTTTCGCGTCATCGGTATTAGCGAAAACGCCAGGAGTAAAGCGGTCCTGGCTGTCATCGGCGAAATGAGCCTTCCTGCCCGTAGAAGTGATGCGACTAGAGCTTGTCCGTGAGAAGATGGGCCGAATAAAGCGCTCAAGCACTACAGAGTTGATGAACGCATGCTTTTGGGCATCGTCCAAAGAATGACCCAAGATCTCTTTGGCATAAAACTCTGCATCGACGGTCGTCCAGGTTTCCTTGCGATCGGTGTATGCAGCAATGGCAATCAGATTTTGGTCGTCAAGTGATGGAGAAAACTTGAGGACAAGACTCCTCAAGATATCTAACGCCTGCTCCGCTCGAGTTTGGTCTTTGTTCAACAGCGAGCCGGAAGAGTGGCTCAGGAGTCCCAGTGCATGGCTGGAAAGCTGTTCGATGGACGCCTGGTCTTGTGCCCCTTGGTCGATGCGGTCGGCATTTCTGAGACAGAGCGCAAGAGCACTAAGAGTGTCAAGTTGTTGCTGCTGATGGTAATGAGTTACTGTGTAAGACGAATGAGATGGATGAGTAGGCCAAACCCACCAAATGCTCGACCTTTGAGAAGTCTTCTGCGAGGTCGGTAAGAGTATATCGTTCTGGTAGATCTGTGACTTGTGTCAGGTTACGGCATCCAATGAAGCACTGCTCTGGTCGTGGGAAAATTCAAACCTCTATCGACATTGAACTCAACAGAGCTGGACGTAGCTCGCTGCAGGGCCATGGCCACGTCGGAAAGCATAGCGGGCGATGGTCAGGCCAAGCGAATGTGGACGGTGGTGTCTGCGGATCGTGTGACAGAATCGTTTACCAGTAGCCTGGCAAGATGTCAGAGATTAGAAGTTTGGCATCTTCGTCTGCCTAGGTAGGTGGTTAACTGTTAATCAACGCTGGTGTATCTCTGATTCTCAGTGACAGCGTTCAGCGGGCACAGTGAGAGTGGAATTAGTGCGTGCGGCCTCCGGGTCGGCGGTCACACAGTATACATACAGTATACCAAACCGTGCACACTGAGCATGCTTCTCCACTGCTCCAAGTTCGACTGTACGTAGGTAGTCGGGTCGAGGACCGCATCGTGACAGATGGGAGGAATGGACATGGAATAACCCCCTTTAAGAGAGAGGGCAAGTATTCAACGAATAATTTTACTGGCAATAATCCCTTGGCTTCAACAAACAAGTGGTCTATTCGGGTATTTCATGCCGATCCTTCATCTAATACTGCCTACCCCGAGACAACTTCACCTCGCCGTTACTCCTTTGTCAGGTAGATTCATTTTCCAGCCCTAAGCAGGTCGAAGTCTTCACCCCACAAATGGTGCAAAGTCCGACTGGGTTCATCATGTAAGAAGCCCTTCGATCCCCAGTTCAACTGCTCGTTGTCGCACCTCCTCAATCGCTCCAGCCGGCTCAGTCTCATCTGGATGACAAAGTTGCCAGGCAACGCAAATCTCCAGGGCCTGGCCCATCCACTTACCGGGGCGGACACCAAGTTCCTTTCCCAGCAATCGGCCATCCACCAGGCGCGTCAGCGAAGGTGCGTCCATGACGTCCAGATCAGCAAGGTAGTCCAGGAACCGCTGCCAGCCTGAAAGAAACTCCTTCTTATCTGTGGCGGAATGAGCAATCTTTCCAGAGACAAGGTACGGTGAGTAGGAAAGTGGGGGTACTTGCCAGTTGTTGAGTCAGATGGCAACTTTTCAATGGCCTCGACAAGTAAGGCATAGAGTACCTGGACTCGCCAGTGGCCTCCATGGCTGTCCCACTTGCGAATCGCCATACCAACGATGCTCCTTTCGGTAGTCCTAGATTTACCGGCACCAAAGCCTTGCTTCAGACCAAGAATCTCAGCGCGATGGCGATATGCTGCGGTGATGACATCGCATAGCTTGTTGGGGGCCTTGATACCTTCCCGGGCAACCAACGTAGTGAGAGGCACTGTACCCCTAGCCTTCGGTAGTGGTACTTCCTCTCTTATGTGGGAGTACGGGGTAACTGCAGCCAGATTCCACGCAAAGTATGCGGCTTCTTCGGATATGACGAGAATGTCGTAGATTGATCTCGGGACCTTGTCATGAGCGAGGCTGTCAAGGAGATCGTAGGCCAACCTCCACTTGGAGAGGTCTGGGGACGGGTGATCTCTATCACTGGAATCCGTGAAGATGGCCTCGTACAGGTTGAGAGTTCGAATCAGGTCCAGAGACATGTGTGGGTTCTTACCTGCTCCAGCACAAAACCATACAGGTCAGTTAAGAAATTCGCGTATCAAGAAAGTTAAGCATAGGCAGACGAACCCTTCAGCATCTTCTCCATCTCGACACCAACCCTCTCGCGGCTGATTTTAAGCCTCAGAGCGTCCAGAACTTGAGGGTCGGCCATGACCGCAGTGGCGGCAGGGTCGATTGAAAAGTCAAGACGACTGGCGAAGCGGAGCAACCTCAGGACTCTGAGAGGATCGTCTGTAAAAGTTTGGAAAGGTTCCATGGGTGTGCGGATCAGGCGAGACTCCATGTCTGTGAGTCCTCCGGTCAGATCTTCGACCAGTCCGGTGTGCAAATTGTAAAAGAGGGCGTTAATGGTGGCATCGCGGCGTAGGGCATCTTCTTCGGCAGTGCCAAACTCCATTGTAGGATTGCGACTGTCCTGAGTGTACGTCTCCTTGCGTAAGTTGACAAAGTCGACGTCAAGACCAAACATGCGCGTGGTCGCTGTCTCGAGATGCTTCGACTTGTCGGGATTCGCAGCAATCCTGTGGAGGCTGCCCATATCATCGGTACCAATATTGTGCTTCCTTGTATGCTCTTCCAGAGCACAGTAGTCGCGCAGCTCCAGACTGAAGGCATAGCCAGTCATGGCATTGATGGCGGTATCAATATCATGACTCTCTATGCCAAGAAGTTTGTCACGAACCCAGCCCCCAGCCCATCGAAGGACGAGAGGCTCAGGTGAACGACCGGCTCCATCGATGAAAGCAGCAACATCAACCAAGAGGTCCCTCAATTGCTGCTCTTTGGGAGTAAGACTGAGTGTTGGGGGATCACTTGCAGTGGTAAAGTTTTTGAAAGTCGCGGCAGCAACGGGGGTTGTCATCTTGGATGGCGAAGAGGCAGACGGACGACCCACGAACGCGTCAAAGTTCCTCTTCATGAGGCAAGGGTACAGGGATGCGCGCGGCACCGAGCAGCGGTTCCAGGTCGAGACAGATCGAGGTCGAGCACAGGCACGTAGCATGACACGACAGGCCTGACAGTTGAAAGGTGTCGAGTCGGCGGATGCGCCAGTGAAGGGAGTCGAGAGGTAGAACGTGCGCCGCGTTAGACCACGGACCGTGATCCTTTGGTTTCGAAATAGAGTCCTTCTGGTCTCACTCCAGAAGCAGCTCTAGCTTGACGAGCTGGGGTGGTGGTGGTGGTAGCAGTGGTGATGAAGGCGGAGGCGCGAGCACAAGCGCGGTGGCATTAGGTACGGCAAGGGCGCAGCACGAGCCTTGAGGCAAGCAGCCTAGGTGCCAGGATCGTCAAAGGAAGTCGATGAGTGGTAGTTTGGTGTTGTGGATACAGCTTTGGCCTGCAAACATGAGCAGTGTCGCTTCGAGACGAGAGAGGGTCTGTACGATGCAAGGCCGCACCGGGGTTTGAGGTAACGGTGAGCTCAAGATGAAAAGTTGATACGAGTGGCTGGTGCGCAGTTAGCTGATGGTAAGGTTGGCTCAGGGCGTCAGGGTGATGAGACGAGACAGGCGGCGACAAGTTGAGATAAGTATTCGTGAGTGAAGAACAACGAGTCAAAGCAAGAACGTCAGGACTTGGTGTCAAAAGATGGATCATTGAGGACAAATGGTACGAATTTCATTAAGATGTTGGCTGGAATTACCGCTTTCATTTTCGGGGTGAAATGTGTGATGTTCTCATGTAAGCCATGGAGACTTCAGGATTTTGACTCACAACTTGCATAGGTACGTATCAGCCGAGGGAGGTCCTGCAACTAGGCCAACTGGTCTGGTATTTGCCTTTAATTCCTTCAGTCGACAGTAAAAAGAGAAAAGGAAGGAATTGCAACTTGTGCAAGACGGCGGAAGTATGTGTGCAACGCACCGACAAAAACCTAACTCTGGCAGGCAATGGTGACTAACAATGAGTCTTCGTCGAGGCAGGCACTCAGTAATTAGAGTACTATGGAGTTGCCTATGTGGATGTTTACGTAAGGGATGGTCCGGGAGTGATTACATAAGACATAGAATCTGAGTTGACGTCGTTTCAAAGTATCCAAGCTCAAGTGGGTCTTCCTTCCTACCTCATCCAATTGGTTTGCATCGCCTCTGCACTTTTACCGGGACTTTCTTTACCTTACTACCTTGCCTTACTGAACCAACCTGGCTCTGGCTATTGTTAACTAAGCTTCTCATGTCATCTGATTGTCCAGGGATAAGGCTCGCCCGGACAGAGATGGGTTATGGAATGCCCAACTCTTTGCAAGACCAAGTTTTTCCACAATTGCTGCCCCTCTGTCAGAGCATGGCGACGATGGTGGTTGGGCATTGCCGTCGTGTACGGAGCAGGGTCTTGAGGGCCTCTTGTCCAAAACACACCGTCAGCTTCAGCCCCGAACCCATCACTTAGCGATACGACGTCTGGCGGACCTGAAATCCAGGCAAGGCTAGGATACTGCGATGGAGATCCATCTCCCGCCATATCTTGCCAGGAGCAGATCCAAACCTCTCCCTGCTTGACTAGTTGGGAGATTTTCCCCAGGGGGTTGCATGATCGTGGCAGTAGGTTGGCCAAGATAGGCTCAGTTCCCGTCCATCTTTAACCTTGATTATTATTCTGTTTGATCATCCGCTGGCACTACCTTAACTGCTTGACTGTGTACGATTAGGCACGGCAAACACCGTCGCCAGCACATCCCCCCTTGGGTTGGGTGGTTGGCTCACGAGGATTATGCATCACACTGTCGTTGTCACCGGCTGGCGGAACGATCCGAGGCAGTTTGTCTCCCATGGCCTTGCAGGAAAAGCCAACGGGATCGATTCCGTACCTCAGCTCTACCGCATATAAGAGAAAGGCCTATGCGATTGGCCCCGCAACCATGGGGTTTGACAACTTCGTTTCATACAACATCGGTGCGCAGCCCACGCCGCCTGTTCCAAACGATGCCTGTCTCACTAGGTTCGCCGCCCTTGGCAACCACCACCTACCTTGTCTGACCTTACCTGGTACCCTGCTACATTTACCCGTTACTCATCTTCCGGGCCATCTTTCAACCGCACTGAAAATGTGAACTTGCTGTCTAGTCAGCGACTTCGATACTCGAAAGCATCTCGTCCGTTGGTCGGTGCGTGCTGGTAGCATATGCGGGTGGCAAAGACCCATCTCTAACTTCATCTCATTCTTAGTAATCCGCGGCATTTCTAGCTCTAACGGCCACCCTTTTTTGCGAGGCCCGGTAAGACTTTCAAGCGCGTCTCTACATCGTGGCATGTCGCTGATACGTCACAGGAACCTTCTTCCTGGAACCCTAGCCTATCATATACGAATTCAACTGCAAAGGATGAAATTTGAAGGTGCCTCCATGCACGTATGGCTTGCTCCCGCATCGACGTGATGCACGTGGTAGCCACCATATGTACAACGGACCTCGTCCGGCATGGTCACTGTTAGCTACTGGCCACTTAGTCTGAGTAGGTATGCAATCGCCGCATGAGAGCACTTACCACGCCTCCTTACCGCGTACATGGAACGACTACAACCTCCACGTTTCTTCCCCCCTGAGTGCGACAAGCAGGCATCATGGCAATGACTCAAAGACTGAAAGGTGTCAGGACAGAAATAGTACCTTCAGGTGCTTTCGGCAACCGCAATAATCCACAGTAGCCTCCCCTTTGTCATCCATTCCTCTACCTTGGTGGCCGTTGCTCGATGCTTGGTGCCCTCTGGGAACCCTGCGTCGTGACGAGCGTTGGGAGGCTGCAGGGTCATCGTCCCTTACCATCGCTTTGACTAGCATTGAACCGCGCTACGGCACTCCGCAGCACAGGGCACAGTCGTTTCTCGCGTATAACAGCAGCTTCTAACGCGTGTCCTACCATCGGCTGCATGACTTGCCGGTTTGCCAGCCGTTGAACCTATGCGCGGCTCATAATCGACCTTGACTCGACTCGGCTCGACCCGACTAGCTTAGGCAGAGACCAAGTTACTCGAATTCGTACTGCCTCAACAGCTATCTGTGCGTGCGTGGTCTCTCGCCGTTGTCAGCCGCAGCGGTTTGACCCATCTGCATATGCTGTCTCTTTGCAACGTTGGTCGACAACATATCTCTCCATTCACGTTGTCTACCTACTGATGCATTTGCTATACTGGGCTATGAGTATCTACTCGGGGTTTCTGGTCAGGGTTATCCACGCCATGGCGGTAGATCATCTCTGCCCGTGCGTTCGCAGTTGACTGCAGGTTCGATCCAATTGGGCTACCAACTCCCGGGCTCGTTCTTACATCCCCCCCTTGCAACAATCACGTCGTACCCCGGTGTTCTGGATCCGGTTTGGACGCTCCCGCTCCGTGGATCGAAACAGCCGTACATCTCCGCATCAAACACGCACGCGGCATGGTCTTTGTTTGCTAGGTCTATCGCTACAGGCCTGATTACCACGGCCTTGCCCCCAGTTGCCTCGCCCTCAGCTGGCCGGGCCGTCGCAATCCCCATGCTTGTCTTGGTCTTGAGAAACAGAAACAAGGCCAGCAAGATCCTTGTTAGGTTCATATTGGTACTGTTTAATTTCGAAGTAACCCAGCAGCAATCTTTGGCTAGGTCGTGTATCTCGTGCTTCGCCAGCTTGTGAGCCCAGTCGATTTCACTCATGGAATTCTGTGGGACTTTCAACGACGGGCTAGTTGCAGTATACATTCACAACATCAGTCTTTGCTGTCTTCTCATGGACAGGCTGAAAGCCGTTCTCCGTCAGGGCGAGCTACTGCCTGTATCTGACCGACTCCATGCACATGGACTGTAGAAATGCAGGTCATCCTCCTACGTATGGCAATACCGTCGTTCGTAACTTCAGTTAGGTGGACGGTGCATATGATCACTCGCCAACCCCCTTCATCTAGACTGGGTCGAAATAAGGTCGCGGGCTCGGACTTTTCCAGCTGACATTCGGCCACACCAACTCCGGAACTTTGCGGCCATCCCTGCTATGGCGGCCTCATGTTGCACACGCCCCTGGCCCGAGGTTCGCATGAGGCTCTGCTTGTGGCCTTGCCACAGCCCGACTCTGTGGATACAACTTCGAGCGAGCAACAACAGCCGCGTGCAAGGTACTTCGGTGCATGTGCACGCTCCTTTGGCTGTAGTGATACCACCCCAGGATCTCGCATTGAGGCTCTATTGCGAAAACATGTTTGGCTTGGCGGTTTAGGATGTCGATGGAGATTCGACCAACGTCCTCCGAGTATCAGAGGAGAAGGCAGGAGAAGCACTCCGGGGGCTCACTAAGGTAACGGGATGCAGACATGCGCGTCGTCTCGACATCAGACAGACTCCCATCTACTGGCCGATTACTCTCAAAGGGGTGCTGCCAACCTAGGTATAAAGACGGTCTAACCTCCGGCCTCAATCCGTTCGTATTCTTCTTCCCCATCCAGCATTCAGCAGTCTTTTAGTTATCCGACCACTTCTCTCCTTCCAATCATTTGTATTGTATAATATATCCCTGCCGGCCAGGACTTACTTTCTCTCACATCACAATGTCTTCCATCAAGAGCATTTTCGCCATCGGCCTTTTGGCCACTGCCGACATTGTTGCCGGCCACGCTGCCATCATCGGCGCCACCGGTGATGCCGGCGGTCAGGGCATGGCCCTTGGAATTGACTCCAGCACTCCCCGTGACGGAACACGCCGTGATCCCTTCCAGGCCGATAGCACTCGCTTCAAGGGCGAGGCTGCCGATACCTTCGGCGAGACTGTTGGAGCCGGCACCAACAACCTTGAGACCGGCACCAAGGCCATGATGGCCGAGACCGGCACCATGCTTCCCCAGATCTCTGCTGGCGGTTCCGTCGACATGACTCTGCACCAGGTCAACGGTGACGGTGGTGGTGAGTATTCGCTCGAACTCTGTTGCTACTTTGCCCTCAACTAACACGCATATAAAGGCCCCTACGACTGCATGATCAACGCTGATGCCACCGGAGCCACCTGGACCAACATCAACGTCGTCACTACTCCCCCGGGCCAGAACTCCCGCAACCGTGATGGTGCCATGACCGACTTCCCCCTCAAGGCGGCCATCCCTGCCGACCAGGCTTGCACTGGTACCGTCGCTGGCCAGAGCAACGTCTGCTTGGTTCGTTGCCAGAACGCTGCTCGTGCTGGTCCCTTCGGTGGTATCGTTCCTGTCCAGATGGCTGGCACCACCACGCCCGCCGCTGCCCGCCGCAACTTGATGCTCGCCGTCAAGCGCTCCGATGAGCTCCTCAACAAGATGATCAAGCGTGCCCAGACCCCCTCGGCCGCACCTGAGGACGATGCCGCTTACCTGGCCGAGCTCCGCGCCGATGGCGAGGAGATCTAAATGGTTGCTGTCTTGAGAGAATCTGGGATCACCACGAGGGTCAAAACAGAGATCCGTGGAGGCAGAATGGACAGGCGATGAAGAGAGGCTGTTAACTGATGCTGATGCTGATGCCTTTCACTTGTATCTGAGGTGCTTGACTGTGTCTAGACACCCATAGTACACAATTACATTCTCTGACTGCTCATTATGGTTCACCTTGATATCTTGACATATGACATGAATGCGCATATATCTTATTCTCTTAGAGCTATTGTTCACTTACGCACAATGCTGCTCTCATGGTAAGCTGATGAGACGTGAAATACATGAGTATTTAATCTACTATCTTGAGTATGTAGTGCGTACGCGGGTAAGATATACTTGCCACCCGAGATGAGGTAGTACTGAAAGAGAGTGAGTGACGAGCAGAAGGGAAACGCCACAATATGGGCGAGTGAGATTGATGCACAGTTCCAGGCAAGATGACTGCGAGAAAAGGAAGAGGTGGGCACAATACTAGCTAGTAGATGCGGAATGAGGGAATCATAGGACCCAATCCCAATCCGAGTGCCTCAGTGCCAATCTACCTTAGACTGCTGGCCACACCACCTTGTATCAAATTAACGGCTTACACTGCTGTGAATCGTCTCTCGTCGGCGATGAAGTCTCATTCAAGACGAAGTATCAGTCCCTGGGGATGGCTATGTTCTGGTCCTGAGGTATGTCGAGACTGTCTTCACATTGAGGACGAGCTTTCTTCGATTTTATCTAGGCCATCTAAGGCCAAGGCCTTTGATCTCGACATGTCATCTAGGGGGTTGCCGAATCGCCCAACTTTGGTGCGAGTTGTCGTCCAGGGTTCCTAGTCTAGGGAGGGAGCCGGGGAAGGAGGAGGCGTTGAAGAGGGGGGGAATCCGAATAGGGAAAGATAGGAACCTCCCCCGCAGTTCCCGGAATACTGGTTGAGTTGTGTGGCTGTGGTTGGAGGCTTGTGTCGGGATAGAGTTAGGTATGGAAAGAACAGTATACCTTCGCACTAGCATTGCCTACGCAGTACTTTCTTGTGCTTGAGCAAAACTGCGAGGCACTAATACAGAATGTGGGGTGTGAGCAGGTAGCTCTGGGGGTGGTCGCGGCTCTTGTTCATTCGTCGCGAAAGGCGTGTGACGTCAACGGCGATGGCAGATCCTCGTCACCTTCCCCGCGTTAATAGATAGAAAGCAGAATGTACCGCGTGCCTGCCTGGGTACTTTCAGATACGTACAACCTTGACGACCTTCCTGAACGTATCGCCTCACCCTGACGCGTAGTTTCAAGCTGAGCTGCAGTCTGCTCTTGCTCTCTCTTGCTTCCCCCGTTGGAGCACCCCTCATATCTACGAGGTGTCGTCTCATTATTCCATAGGTGCTGTCTCACATATACCTGACTTTCCGTGTGCTATGGAAGATGAACACCTCTTCTTCTTGAAGTATGTCGCTGTTAGCCACCAAGCCAGCTCGGCAAAATGATCTTCAAAGATAAGGTAGGTGAGGCGAGCTGCGATACGCAACATGGCATGTATCCCCTCCAATGTGTAGATTGCAACATCATGTATTTCATGCCCACCCTCATGTATCCTGATACCTACGTGAGTGCTTGGCTCTATTCAGTTTCTCTCTCGCTGCAGCCACGGCGGTCTTGACACACAGATCTGTGTGTACAGAGGCCCTTGAAAGCTTGGCTCAGGTGCACTCAACTCAGTGATATGCATCACACGTCGACCCAGCCTCAACCTTAGCACGTAGATGATCGACAGGTTCATTAAGCCAAAGCGCCTTCGCTTCGCAGGTAGGACAATGTGAACTCATACTTCCCCCCATGAACAAATTGGAGGCCTGGGGATCAATAGTGTGCAACTGGCAGGTGACCACCCGGAGTGAGTTCTCATCCGAACCTACCTTACTTTGACCTCGACGTGCTCTCGCCGTACACCCCCATCGCCCAGTACTTGCCTCGCCTCCGCCTTCGTGACATCAACGCCCGCCAGCTTCACTAGCTACCTCTGCTCCTCCCTCACCTTGCCCTCCAATGCCATCAGTAGCGCCCACCCTCTACGACTCATCCATGCTACACAACCACGGGCTGTTAAAAAGGGCACTCGCGAGGCCTGGGCCTTCATAAACACACATCTTTCCCCCTCTCAAGTCCCCTTTCCCATTCCTTTGCTCAGCTTCTCCACTCGCCCACCTAACCAGCGACATCACGATACCCTCAAACAGTGTCTCCATCAGCCACCACCCCACGCATCTTATCTCCTGAACTTGTGAGACCTGCCACTGAGCAAACCTACACTCATCACATCCAGTCCATCGCCCATCACCATGTCAAGTAAGCCCCCCCGCCCTTACAATATGCAGCGCATATGAACCTTGCTGACGTGCCCTTTCCAGACGAACAAGATAGAACTCAGAGCATCCCGACCGAGGTTGGTAGCTCGCCAGTTGCACTCGACGGAGAGCCTGCCGTTGCACTCTCATCCTCGCCCACAGATCGAAGAGCCAGCACCGACGAATGGGGTGAGTCCCGGCTAATTCCTTTGAAGCCCGCAATATCCTTTGGGTGCTAACTGAGGTGCTTCATCTATTAGACGCATCCAAGGTGCCCCCGAGCCGCTTCCAAAAGCGCAAGGGTTCCATCTACGCCACGCCGGGCTCCCGCGATGGTCACGTTGACCGCAACTACGCCACGGGGTTCCATGACAAGCATACCGAGAAGGGCTATACCAAGACGCCTGCGAAGTAGTCAATGTTTCAATGGATCTCGAGCTCCCACCCTCGCTGCATCTAGCAATACGCCTTATCAGACCACCTCATGTGAGGCTGCAAACCAGATCAGCGAGACTAGGGAAGGACGAGCATCGGGGAATGAACTGAACTGAATTGGGAGGACCGGGAATGGGAAAATATTGTAGGGGTCCTGCTGTCTGTATGCTATTACCTAAAACTAGCCAACCACCGCCAGGCCGGAGAAATTGATACATGTTACTCGTCAAGGTCGTCAATGTCGATAGCATCCGGGTTCGCCGCCACCGCCGGTGCTTCCAACGTGCTGCCCATTTTGGTAGCGTCGCTGGCAGCCACAAACCCGGCCGGTGCTCTCGCCTGTCGCTCAAGTGCCGCCATGGCATCGTCCACCTCGGCATCGCCCGAGTCCTCCGGTCTCCGCTGACTACGCGCAAGTGCCTGCGACGCGATAAAGTTGACGTCCGTATTGTACTGCGCCTGCACGCTTCGCTTGATACGGAGCATTTCCTTGAACGTATCCTCGTTGCCGTGCTGCACCTCGAACGACTCCCACTTGGTCCAAAAAGCTGGGCTGGTGCGTGGATCACAGAACTGCGACGCATGACCGTAAATAGCCCTCGCCCGATCGATCTCGCCAAGGCGCTTCTCCATGTCGGCAAACTTTAAGCACATATCCCGTGCTTCGTTGTCGGGTAGAGTGGAAATGGCTTTTTCGTAAATTGGCCTCGTCGATGGCAGGCCAAAGTTGGATGCCGACTTGGTGATGTAGAAGTTGAACATGTCTGCCCGATCCTCATCCGCCACCGCACGCGTTGCGCGTTCGTAGATGCGCATAGCGTGCCGCGCGAGGCCCCGCTCCTCTTCCAAGTTACCGTACATGAGGTAGATGACCTTGGCAAATTTGGGTGGGCAGTCTTCAATTGCCTGTTCAAAGAGGTCGCGCAGACGCTCGATACCGATCTTGCGATCAACAGCCTTTGTGAGGTAGAGATTCCACAGCTCAAAGGCGACCGGGTAGCTGAAGAGATCCAGGCCCCGCTCGTAGATCTTGAACGACTCTTCGTAGTACTGGTGCTCCTCCAGCAGATTCGCATAGTTGACTACTGTCTGCGGTGTCGCGATCCGCAGCTCAAAGATGCGCTCGTAGACCTTTCGTGTGTCCTCCACAGAGCTAACGCTTTCCACGAGGTCCACATAGAAACTCCAAAGCTTCCAGCTCTTGTGCACACGCTGCTGCGGCGATAGCGTCTCGTCAAAGTAGTCGACTGTGGATCTCTTCGGCGCCTGTACAGCTTTGGCCATAATTCGCACGGCATCGTCAAAGTTCTCGTTTCTCAACTCCATCTCAGCCCACTCAATCCACATATCTGCCAGTTCCGCAACGGACTTGAACGGGACTTTGACAGCCTTCTCCATGATGATGCGCGCATTGCGTATGTCACCACCGCGCTCGTAGAACTTGGCGTAGTTGGCCCAGAGTTGATGGAAGGGTCCGACAGCCTTCTTCGGTTGTATCGTGGCGATGGCGGCTGTGTATGTCCGCACGACTTCGAGATGGTTGTCGCCCCAGAGCGCTACTCTTTTCTCCCATTCCGACACGTTGTTGGGGTTTTGTCGCAGGACTACGTCGTTGAGAAGGAATGGCCGTCTGTCCATGAGCTGCTCGAACCGCATCATCCGTATGTCGAGTTCGAAATCTGCCTCCTCGTCCACAATACCGTTGTCGGCGCGTTCCGAGGCCACCTCCATAAGAGCTCCAATGATGGACTCTTCAAACTCGGTATAAGAATCGAATACAAGCGTGAAGTCCCTGACCGTCATGACTGTAGTGATGGCTTCCTCGAGCACATCTCTAGCGCGCTCGAAGCTGCCTCGTCGGATCCAGTAAGTCGCCAGGCCGCACCAGAGTTTCCCTCGTTGATCGGCGAACCGGACAATGCCGCTTCTGACGATCCTGTCAACGTCAATCCCCGTTTCGTGGCCGGTCTCGATCTCCGCCGCGTGTTCGACCATCAAATCCACCATTTCGCTCCACAGTTCATAGTGCCCTTTCCCTTGCTTGCTAGTGAAACGCGGGTTGTTGAGAAGGTCCATGTACTTCTTGATGGCTTCGGTGTAGAAGCCGACCTGCACAAGGAGCTCGATGAAATCTTCGGCGTCCTCGGGGTGTATTTGCATGTAGCGGCGCCACACCTTGACGGCGCTGATTCCTGCGGCGGAGTTGATGAACGGCTTGTAGAGGGCCCAGATTCGATTGTGCTGGGTAAGCGGAAGGGCGCGAAGGGCTCGATCGAAAGTGCGTCGGGTGGTCGTAACCAGCGGCTGCTGAAGCAAGAACTTCAGGTACAGCTCCCAGATGCGAGGCATCTTGTTCAGTAGAATGAGCGCGCGCTCGAACAAGGCATTGACCTTTCGGTACTCAGCGGGGAAAATGGCAGCATTCAGCTTCGAAACGTGTTTGGTGCGAAAGGCAAGATACTACGTACATAGTTAGCAATCGCCGGCGACAGTCCGGCTAGCTGGAGGGCTCGTCGCAACATACCATCTTCCATAGCTTGTAAGACCGCGGGAGTTGAAGACAAGCTCGCTCGAGCACGAAAGCGCGTTCGTGTACGGTTCCATGTTGAGACTTGAACTGAATGTAGGCAAGCCACGGCTTGATGCTTCCAGGGTTCCGCAGGATGTCCTGTTCGTATACCGAGTCCTCGTCGCTCTGTCGCAAATCGTTAGCTTCTATCCTCAATGTTGATCAGACCGAGAGGGCAAGTAGGGGAATAGCCAGCGCATACAACGAGGTGTAGTTCCGGCCGCCTCTGAGAGCCGTTGAGAAGCGTGGGAGCAGGCATCTTGGTTCAGGCCGTTTGCCCAAAGGCCATGGGTAACCAAGAGACTGGCAGCTCGAGCGCGGAGAGCGCTTTTTTGCCGTATACAGGTCGCGTCGGGGACGAATTTGCAACTTCCAGGGGCGCGATTTCAAAAGATGATCATGGCGTGAACTAGGCGACAGATCGTTCCATTACGATACAGTCTGGCAAGGTTGACCAATTGACCCAGGTACTTTTTCTTGCATGCGCCCCGTCCTGGATTTTTGAGATGGCGCTCGGATATTGGAATAAGTTAGGCGGAAGTCCCCAGCCACCGATACAAGGATATCGCAATGTGCCTTTTGAATACCAATTCGACCTAAGGCACCTCGCTGTAGCGCCGCTTTAGCCACCGCGAGTCTCTTACGCGCGGATAAGGACAACCCACTTTCGAGCTTTATCAGTGGGCTGCTAATCGCCAGCGATCCACCTGCACCAGGTATCCGACTCCATCTCTGGGGGGAACCGCTTGAGGTAGGTACTTCCACCTAAGCGTCCCATCGCTCAGCCGGCTCTGAGCACTGACGCAACAGCAGCCAAAAGCCGCCTAACAACATCGACAGCTCCTACTTGTCGTCTCTATCGTGAACGACCGTCTTGCGCCCATTTGCCTCCTCCCTTCGTTATCGTGCGGATCGTCTCGAATCTCCCCTCCGATCTCCTTTCCATTCCAAGTCCACCCTATATCATCTCTCATTTCGACCAGTCAACACCATGTCGGGTGCTCCTGTAGGCCGATGCCCTCGTACATTGTTCAGATTCGATCTCGGAGCTTTCTAATATGTCGATGCATTTGTGCAGGACCGAGAGGCGGTGTTTCCCACGCGCCAGTCGCTGGGAATTATGAAGGCAAAGCTCAAGGGAGCCGAAACGGGCCACAGTCTGTTGAAAAGAAAGAGCGAGGCCTTGACCAAGTACGTATTCAACGGCCTGGATCTCGCAGTATGACTTGGTTTACTGACTTGTTCCCGCGATACAGGCGATTCCGAGGTTCGCAGTGCCGCTTCCAGTTCGAGACGAATGTGCGCTGACCGATGTGACTGCGCCCTGAACAGAGATTACAAGACGTATCGATGAGGCGAAGAGAAAGATGGGACGCGTGATGCAGATTGCCTCCTTCTCCTTGGCCGAGGTCACTTACGCCGTGGGTGGTGATATCGGATACCAGATCCAGGAGTCGGCCCGGTCAGCTCGCTTCCGTGTGCGTACTAAGCAGGAGAATGTTTCTGGTGTTTTGCTCCCGGCATTCGAGAGCTATGTAACTGAAGGAAACAACGATTTCGGCCTCACGGGCTTGGGCAAGGGTGGCCAGCAGGTCCAGCGTTGTCGCGAGACATATGCCCGTGCTGTCGAAGCGCTGGTCGAGCTTGCCAGTCTCCAGGTATGCCGCCGTCAGCTGCATCTCTTGTGAACACTGCAGAAGCGCTAACATGGGCAAGACTGCTTTCGTTATTTTGGATGAGGTTATCAAGGTCGTCAACCGACGTGGTATGTATTCAAGCCAATATGCACTCTCAGCCATTTACTAACAATCTTGCAGTAAACGCCATGTAAGACGCATGCGAGATCATCTTGGTGATATCCCACTGACCATTTCACCAGCGAGCACGTTATCATTCCCAGGACAGAGAACACCATCAAGTGTATGTTGTCTATCTGACTTTGGTAGACCTATCTGACTTTGACTACAGACATTAACTCGGAATTGGACGAACTGGACAGAGAGGAGTTCTACAGACTCAAAAAGGTACGTAAAGAGCCAGCCATTGAACTAGATGACGGTGTCTTACAGTATACTACAGGTTGCCGGAAAGAAACAGAGAGACACTGCTGCCGCAGACGCCGAGATCAAGGCCAAAAAGGCTGCGCGGGCAGCAGAAGAGCAGGGGGATACGTCAGGCCCCGGCGACCTTCTCGCCGCGGAGGAAGACAACGACGTTATTTTCTAAGAAGTCCTTGCGGCACGGGTTGAGAGGAGGCGATCAAGCATGTGTCGTGGTGTTGTTAGACTAGCCTTGCGTGGGTATGCACTCGTTGTAAACATTAGTACCATCCATCCCTGAACACATTTACCCCCCCTACACGCTAACATAATTGAGGTGCATGCGGATATTGCCGCTTTCATTTCCATCAGCCGCCTTACTGGCGCTGGTATGTGACCTTGATTGTGTGCGTGTCCCCCAGCACCATGCCAGCCGTATTCTCCTTGGCCGTAATAGCACCCTGCTCGCCCTCGTACTCTACGAAGGCAATACCACGGCGTCCAGGCACTAATCTCACCTCGCGGAAACCTTCAAAGCGGCCAAAGATACTGGTGACAGCTTCGATGTCGTAGTCGTCGGGCAAGTTCTGCACGAAGAGGATCTTGTTCGGGGGCAGATATTCGTCGGGAATAACAGCTGTAGTGGAGGGGTTAGTGGACTTGAGACCAGTTCCACGCGCAGCCTTGACGGGGCGGGCATCTGTTGCCGCCGCGCCGCCGGGGCCGGGTCTCTTGAGGCGTTTCTGCTCTTCGGCAGCCTCGAAAGCCTTCTTCTTGTCTGTAGGAGAGAGGGAAGCGTCAGCAAGCGTTCTGTGTCTGGGTAGAGAGGAAAGGTAGAGTAGACGGGGAATAGAAATACCCTTCTCGGCTAAGCGGCGGCGCTTATGAAGCTCAAACTCGTCATCGTTGCCAACCGACTTGACGGTCGCGTCGCTCCTGGTCCGGGCCAGGGCCAGCTGCATGGGCTTCTCAAACAGCTCGAATCCCTGAACCTCCTCTATGGCCTTGCGCGCAGCCTCGGGATCGTCAAAGACGACGAAGGCCTGCCCCTTTGCCTTGAGGTTCGTCTTGGCGACAATGTCAATTACATTGCCGTAGTCGGAGAAGATCTGATGTAGCGCCTCCTTCAGCTGGTCGACTTTGGCGCGCTCCTCGAGGTTTCGCACGTATACCCTGTGGCACAAAAGGTCAGCCAATGGCCCGACGTGTCGAAGTGCAATGACACGTACGTGGCTACAGGAAGACCGGAAGCCATGTCTACGGTTTTGTAGGCGAGTTCCAAGCAAAAGTGAGTGGAAAGACAAGGGAGATGGAAATGTTAAAGTCGAGTGACAGACTGGATTTAAGCATTGGGTGTTGCGATAAGTTTCTATTGGCCTAAGGCGAAGAGGAATAGCTCGGCGCGTACCCGGGTACCTTGTGCACGGGCCACTTAGGTTCCTTAAGGTGACCGGTACAATGGGAATGGAGCAGTCTGCCTTCCAATCTCACATTCAACATCAAGCCATCAATCAGTTGGCGGTTGGGTTTCTCAATCGGTGTATTTCCCTGCAGGAAACACCGCTGCTTAAGTGCTTTTGAGATCGATGTGATGGCGGATGGCGGCGAGGTAGTACACAAGCCAACTTCCGTCACGCCGTACGCCAAAAGGACTTTGCCTAGGTCCAGCATATCTTCCTTCGAAGTTGCCATCCGCTCTACTCCCGTACTACCTTCACAATCGCTCTGTGGAGTTTTACCATCCCAAAGCTAATTTAACAAGTGACAAAGCCCGTCTCTTAGGCCGTAAGCACGCATACTCTTTGTCCAACTAGCGAAGGTGTATCTTTCATTCTTGGAGATATACTGTCTCGGTGCCTCCACACTCATGGTCCGTCTACTAATCGTCATAGTCATCATCCTTGCCCTCGTATTCCGCTGCTTGCGAGTTCCGCGCGGCTTCTTCGTAGAAGTCATCGAAATCATCGAAATCATCGACATCATCACCATCCTCCTCCAGAGGCTCTTCCTGTTGCTCACCATATGTGCGAGTTATTGCACCAGGAACATCCATTTCCTCCTCATAGCCCTTTTCATAGCCCTCCTCATAAGTAGGTCGTGATAGAGGCGCATGCCTTCTCGGCGTTCCCCGTATCGAATATCCCCGACCTGGAGCGGGGGCCCGATTTGGGGGCCGCGTCTGGGTACTCGAGAGAGCTCCACGTACTCGCAGCCCGCCGCTCTGTCCTCCTCTCTAACACCCCTCTCGGACTGCTCTTGAGCGTCTCTCTTCACTCTCCCCTCGTATTTCGTATTGCTCGCAGGATCGGGGGGCGAGTATTGAGACGGCGCCTGCCCTGGGTTAGGCATCTTCCTCATTTGGTACGAACTTGTCGTAGACCTCCGATCATACGGAGAAGCCGGTGCAATAGGGGCACCAAAGGATGTGTATCCCCGCCTCCTCGGTGTCAGGTCCTCGTTGCGTATTTCATTGGCACGGATAGCTTCTAGCCTTGCATGGTCCGCATCCGTCATTGCCTTCGTATGGTCCATGTAATTCCCAAAGCGCTCGATCGCCTCGGCGACCTTGTCAAACTGTACATCGTCAAGCACAGGGCATTGTGTCTGAGCCGAGGCGACGTTGGGGTCGCTGAAAGAGCTTTTGCGAATATTATAATGTGATAATGAGGAAGCAATTTGAAAAGCGTTGCGAATTTGCCGACCATTCCAACGAAGATGAGGAGTCTCTGCGTGTTCATCAAAGTAACGCTGGGCGTATTCGATGATCCTCTTAGCTTTGATGCGGAGTCTAGGATGCTCGATTCCCGTTTCTTGGAGCTGGTGTTGTTTTTCGTCCTCTATCGCCCTTAGCTTTTGATGTTGATGCGGAAGATCTCGATCGTCTGATGTCGAGAAAGCGGCTCGTAGTACAGGCTGATGTGTATCCGAGACTTGGAAGCTTCGTCCAGTATGCCTACCCTGTTAGTCATCAGGAACAAGATGCCTCTGTAGTATTCAAGGACTTGGAGAAAGACTGAAACAGGTAGATGTTAGTCGTTCTGATTGTGCCAGCGGGAAGTAGATGGTTGTTTTCCCCCAGCACTCGCCAGAGACAAGAGCGTTTCTCTTCAGGTTAAAAGTGTCTCTCCTCGCGAGAAATATGTCGGCTTCGTCAAGAAGCAGAACACAATCCCATAGTTGAGCTAACCGGAAGACCTCGTTCAGCTTCGTATCCACTGCTTCCGGGGTGAGGCCAAGATCTCCGCAGGTGATGGTGAACAACGGTTTGTTGTTAGTTTGAGCTACGGCCTCAGCGGTTGCCGTCTTCCCCACGCCAGAAACGCCGTGGAGGAGCATAAAAAGACCGGGTCCTTTACCGCGAACAATGTCTTGATTCATGGCGCTGAAGACAGGCCATTCGCGCTGAACCCTCCGCTTCTCGAAGTGATCAGCTACTAGGGACTGGACGATGAGCTTATGGTTCGAGTCGATCCTCAAGTCGTCAAATATGGTCGACTGCGGGGGGACAGATCTCAGTGACATGGTGTGGACCATCGCAAAACGTCGCTTTCGTAGAACGTATACGAACAAACGTCTGGGCAGAAGGAGGTTGTTGGTGTCCTCGTCGAGCCCATCCAGGGTTTTCACGACCCCGTCGCCAAAAGCCTTGACAAATTTATTGCTCTTAGTACCGTCTGTCTTGAGCCTCTATGCAGTATGGTCATATGGCTGCGTACGCTCTACGGTTTCGAACCAAGGTCTGGTCTGCTGGGTAATTTGCTCGCGGCTTGGCCAGTGCAATATTGTCATCGGGTCGTCTCTGTAGCGCCAGGCGGCCAAGGCTTCGGCAAACGAAGATGTGTCAAATTCAGGCTTCCACGAGGGTATCCCCCTCACCGCTTCTGCAACGTCGATGATAACGTCGCTTTCGACGTGCTCCGTTGCCTCTTCACCGTTTCCTTCAAGCGTGCCAAGTGGTTGTCCAGTTAGCGTCCAGCCTTCGCAAAAAACATGCTTCAGCTTGACGAGGTCCCTGAATCTTGCCCCTTGGGTACGTAATTCTGACTGTAGCCTCTCAGCATCGACGGCAAACCGCAGAGGATAGACTTTCAAGTCATGGATACTCTGCCGGCCTACGAAACGATCAATAAAAGATGTCTCGCTTACTGGCCCATACGTCTCGCCTTCGTGATCCAGGTAATAGCACCAGAGAACTATTCTTTGGTCATTGGCCCTGATGTCGTCTGGGTTTGGCTCGTCGACGGAGTGGAGGCCCTTGTAGTAGACCAAGAATGATGTTTGATACCTGCCTTTCTTTGACAGACTATCAGTAAAAAGGCCAGCCTCCTTCGCAGCTGAAGCAACAGGACAGTGTACAACATCGCTGTTCCTGAAAAGGTACCACAAATCATCGAATCGAGCCATTTGCTGATTATTACCGTTGAACATGTCCTCCAGTGGCATAACCCTCATTTCCATGAAGTCGACGTAGCAGCGCAGATGCTCCAGGGCTGTTCTATCATTCGAATATTCCGAACTTTCAGTTTCTGTGTGTTCCAGTTTCCTTTGCTCGGGTTCGTCACTTGTTGTGGCTGCGTCACTCCAGACGACGCCGCGGCTGCTGTTTTCTACACCCGCATTGCCATAATTGGTGACAGGTGCAACCTAAAGAGCTCCCACCGGCGTAAATAACAGATCCTTGGAATTTGTCTCTTTGTTGAGTCGGTCTTCAAGCCCACATTCTCCGGAATCATCATTCCATCGAGTTCCCAATCTATCCAGCTTCGCGTCTGCAAGGTGCTTCTCTAGCCTCTTGAGAGCCTCCATCATGTTGGCTTGACAATGTAACAGGGCTTTGAAAGGCCTGAGGAATACCATGCATCCATAGTTTTCCCAATTGAGTGCGTTCATAGCTTCCTGTAGGTAACTTAAAATGATTGGCGAATGAATGCGGATTCGTTCGATCCACGTTTCTCCCGGTTGGATCTTAGTGTCATAATCTCCTCTCTGTTTCCCATTACCTAGGCCCTTGCCTCGCCGCGCTGCTTCCTTGCTGAACTCTTCGACGGTTTATCTGAGCCTATGAGCAGCTCGACAACGTGATATCCGGCGTCCTCTCCCCATCTATTTTTGAAATCTACAACGTTGAATTCTCCAATGGACACCGTCAGAGGACGATTGGTTATCTCGGCACGCCAATCGAAATCGGCGGGCTCGTCACAGCTTGGGACTGTTCATAATCAGAACCTGTTCTTTTCGAGTCTTCGAGGCCATCATCTGAGAATTTGGCAGTAATTGAAAGACAAGCAGGCGAGAGACCCTCAAGCCATCTTGAAGAGTGTGACCGAAGCCGCGAAGAACTTTTCCCAGGGAGTTCAAAATGGTCGAGATGCCGTGGTCAAGGAGACCTGGACAGATACGAAGAAATCGTTGAAGGAGGTCCACTTAATCAGGTGGAATACCGCAGAAATCAAACACGCTGTCTCTAAAGTCAACATCGGCCAGGAGGAGCACTTTTTGATGCTCCAAAAAGTGCAACACACTCAGCAAGTACTTCTTGCGCTCGCTCAGAGTAGAGATGGAGCCAACTTGAAGTTACTTGACAGTTACCGTCAGCAGCAGAAGAGTGAGTACCCCTTTTCGAAGTAGACCAACGTAAGACGGCTGAACATATGTCATCAGAGGACCAGATCAGTATCACCAGACTCGAATGGCTTATTAAGAAGCAAAGAGCAGAATCGGACATCGGACCAGAGTCATCAGTGCAACGTGAAGCTTCCAGAGCGGTGATATCACTAGACCGTCTCGTCCAAGCTCGGCGTGCTGCTCTCGATACAAAGAGAATTGCAACTTATCTTAACGAAAACTGCCCAGTTCAACCCCAGAGCCGAAAGCCAGGCGCACACCATCCTTAACCAAGACAGGTTTTTTGACTGGATGCAACAGGGCCATCCTGATATACCCCTAGTTGATGGGGGCCTACCCGGTTCGGCTCAGGATGGAATTTCGCCTATGTCCCTCCTATGTGCCAACTTGAGCCTCACCTTGCGTGAGCTGGAGCCCGACAGCATTTTCGCCATGTTCGTCTGCGGACTGCATACCAGTCCGTATAACGACGACTGGTACGGTCCATCCGGGATGCTTCGGTTTCTTGTAGCACAGCTTTTGTTAGCTCTACTCGAGAGAAACTCTCTTGATCTAGGCTGCCTCGACCGAAGGAGCCATGTCCGAGTACTTGAGCGCCATGACTTGGAAGCATCGAGCGATCTTTTCGGGGACCTGGCACGTCAATTCGATGCCGAGACCACCATTTATGTCATCATAGACGGAGTATCAAAGTTCGACGTCGACTTCAGGAATACATTCCAAAAGCTGGAGATGGCGATACGGTGGTTAGAAGACATCGTCAAAGATGATGGGTTGAGGCCCAAGCTGAAAATTTTGATGACCGTACCCTTCAGATCGTCAATACGCTTGAGACAAAGCGTAGATGACAGGTTTCGCCTAGCTTTACCTCTTCAGCTCTCGGCTCCCCGCACACTGTCGAGGGGTTCGATCCTGTCATCGATTTTGAGCCCGTCAACTCTGCAGAGCGCAGCCACTCCATCAAGCCTGCAAAACGACTTGCCAGAATGGGGCGGTGAAGATTACGATGACGAGTAGATAGGAGATATGTAGCATCCTATCTTGAAATAATGGTGAAATCCTGTTGTGGCAGTAATAACATGTGGATTTGATAGATTACTTGTCTCATTCTTTTTTTTTTTTTGCAAGTGACTACCTTATAACTGAAGCCTGTCTGTATTGAGCCGACAGCATTCGTCTTTTCTTGCTATCCGTACAGATATAGTCTGTGTTGACCCCTTCAATTATCACATACGACCATACCCATTGGAAAACTCGGGATC
>JFFI01001484.1:27273-71566 GCA_001563125.1 Colletotrichum salicis
TTTAAATCTTTGACATCTCCTTCATTCTTGCCATTGTTCTCACATCGTGTGGAGGAAGGGGAGGGAGCATCTATTGGCTTCCGCCGGGGTGTTGAGAAGTGCTGTCATCTATTCAGAACTCTATCCTCGCATCGTTTTGGAGCCTCGAAGTGTTCTGTAAGGAAAAGGATGCTTCTTAATGGGATAAAGAATGGCTTTCTATTTATATTGGATCTTGGCGAGACACTGCACTTGGCCGCGGTGGCATGTGTAGTAGCTCTCCTACGTTTCAGCTTCTCCTTCCGGTCACGGAAAACACTTTTCGATGATACCCCGTGAGCAGACATCAATGCGACATCCTACTGAATGCATCAAATGCCGATATGGCCTAGTATCTTGACCATCATGAATACCTAACCCATGCTGCCCCCCAATTGCCATATATGTACACGTAAAAGTCATCTCAACTATTGGCAATCAAGCCCAGGCGCCTCACGACGAGTTGCCTCTAGACAGTCGCACCCACACCCGCCGCTGGCGCTGGCGCCGGCTCCTCCCCGCCACTTGGTTCTTCCAAAGCCAGGTCACTCTTCAGCTCTGGAAGGAAACGGTCGATCCGTTTCCAAGTCTCGTTCCATAGCTTTTCTTTGGAAGCGTCTTGTCTGGGAGAGACCAGGAAGCCGCTGCTTGCCATGAAAAGTACCACATTTTTGAGGTTCTCGCGAACTGCCTCCTCCTGTGTACTGTTAGCGATTTCTTCTGTAAAGTCTAGGATTCTTCATATCCACATACCAGGCTGTCGCCTTGACCACTATTCATCAAGCGATCCATGATGTCAATGATCTTGACCCAGAGATCCAGCATTCCGTCCCACTTGGAGAGGAGCACGAGATATTGGAGGAACACTTTGCACAGCAGTGAAGCAGCCTGAACACGCATCTCGCTCATACCGTCACGATCTGACGAAAAGACTTCAGGCTTGAGAAGTTTGTGAATGAGAGGGAACAGGACCTCGCCAAAGATGGCCGTCCACTCCTTGTGATCACTGTCAGTGAGCTCAGGCGATAGCAGAGATCGCTGCAGCGACGTGAACGCATGTAGGCGAACATCGCGGCATGGGTTTGTGCATTGTGTTGTTAATGCCTGGAATATAGGCAGCCAGTAAGCGGACCATGCTGTAACATTGCGTTAGTCGTTACTACTCATTTTTGCCGACGGAGAGTATTACCTTCGTTGCTCTCGAGATGGGATTGCTTCATCAAGAAAGGTATACGCGCTGTCATATTGTAAATGCTGTTGACCGCTTTGGTACCTCGTGAAATAGCCTCATTGACACTGCCAGCCGTTAGTACCTTGCAATATGGCAAAGGCCTCATGAATTACTCACGTGGTCTTGTCGTGCGTCCCCTCGCGAGCTTTACGCTGCTGGGCATCTAGCTTGCGTTCTACAAGGACAATCCGACCTGCCCCGGACGCAAAGTCGCCGAAGAGAGAGATGGCCGCCTCGTAGTTGTCGGCAATGATGGCCGGCGGTGTGCCTCCGCAACCTAACTCGAGGATGTCAAAAACAATAGGCGCAGAATCTGGACGTCCGATAAGTGCTCGCATGATGGCCCAGAAGTCCGGAGAAGTCATAATCTCGTTGCGTAGTGGACTGGGCTCATCAATGCACAGTCTCAGGCCCTGAAGCACCATGGCTGAAGTTCTTGCAAGCGCCTCCTTTGGAAAGCTAGAGATTGTGTGCAACAACACTGGGACGTTGATGTAGTCATGAGCCTGTAAAACAATTAATAAGAAGACGAACGTTGTCAGGGGTCAGAGCATGCATACATAGCTGACTCGTAGTAGCTTGAGAAGATAGAAGGTTGCCCTTGAGACAACGATGTAGTGGTACCGGCCGGCATCTCGCAGCACGGCCTGCAGTGCTTCGATGACTCTCTTCGCTACAAGTTGGACTGTGTCCTGATCACGAAGAGCCAGCACCGTGCTGAACTCAAGGATGTAGGCCATGGCAGGGTCGTACACAGCTCCCGGTTGCACAGGTTTCTGACCGTTCATCGTTGCTGCCGGCACATTGTCCGACTTGACAACTATCACCGTTGGGTTGTTATCTTCAGGCAGTGCGTTGAGGAGGGAGTCAATCAACGGCTCTAGGTCTTGAGGGGAGAGTTTTCTACGCGACCTTGATTAGCATTTGCACTTGTTCAGGGGCAGATCGACTTACGAGATGTTGGCAAAAACGTTGCCCATGTGACATGAGTTGACACAGTCGACGGTGCAGAGGGTACTTTCCAGTTCCTCGTCCGAGGGTTCTGGTGGATCGTCCGCGGCGTAGCTGGAAATGTAGCTAGTGAACGCAGAAAAGAAGCCCGTATCAACAGTCTTGGCAGCGCGGTCGATAACTTGGGAGGGTGTGTGCAGCGGGATCGGGCCAATATCGAGGACCGGTGAATCCGCAAAGAACGGAGGGACCAGGGAGTTGACGAAGAGGTTGAGCCAGATGCGGGTGATCTAGGGGTTGTTAGCTTTCCGCCATGATGATCACGTAGACCGATATTGACTTACGTGTTTCCAACCATCCTGAATCAGTTCCTCACTGCCAGTGACAACCCGGAATAGGACCAGAGTCGCTAGTTGCGCCCTGAAGTCTCTGCCAAGTTTCACAGCCAGTTCGCTGACCATGACACTGCTTTCGCCGGCCTGGACCTCCGTGTTCAGGTTCGTGTTGAAGGGGATATCAGTAGCCAACGTAGTCATGTGGCTAAGTGCGTAGATGATCTGATCGAGAGCTTCCGTGTTCTTGTACTTGGCCGCGATACGGGCGCATTCGTCAAACCCAGTAACGATTCTCGCAAAGACTGCATCGTCGGTAGCGGACATGAACACATACGCAAGAGTGGACACAATGGGCCGCCATGTTGAAGCAAACATGTCGGCATCATAGATGTTCGTCTCGCACAGAACCAGCGGACGCACCGATTCAGACTTGACGAGCAACTCGCGCCAAGCATAGTCGAACGCATGCTTGTTGTCATGCTCGTCAGGCAGGATGATCTCGTTGGTTCTAATGTTGTCAAAAATATCCTGAAGATACTCTGGCGCAAAGTTTTGGCCGTCATTGACACCCCGTAGGTTGCGTGCAAAGTCATCCACGGTCATACGTTTCTGACTTTTGAGGTTGGGGTTGTGTTGATCCGTGTTGAGCATGATGATGGCATACGTCAAGACGTAGACAGCATCCGCGTTGGCGACCTCTGTTGGTTTCGCCTTCAAGACGTACTTGTCTGCGAAACAAACAACGATTCTCTCAATCAGTGCCGACTCTCCTGGCAATCTGAATGTCTCCAACAGTCCTCTGAGCGCCTCGTCCACCCGCTTCTCTGAAAAGTCGAAATGGCTCATGAATGCTTCTAACACGGCCTCATTTCCCTTTTTGGAGAGATACTCGCCGAGGACCTTCTTGGACACCCGCGATGTTCCCTTGAGGAACTTGGCGACCGCAACAGGATCTTTGAGGTCGGAGATGATTCCTTGGGCCTCGAGATATGCAAGGCCGCCCTTGGGATTCTCGTTGAACTTGCTGGTGCCCTTGATAATGATCTTCTTCTTCCGTCTCAACTCGCGTAACTCCGTTGCTTCGGGATAGCCATCGACAACGGGCGCCTCGTCCAACCTTTCGGCGATGAACTGGATATACCTGAGTAGTGCATCCAAGCAAAGTGGTGGCACACTTGTCGTGCTCCAGGTTGCGGAATCCGGCAAAGCATTTCTCGAGAGAAGGCCAATCATGTCTTCGCATAGGTCCGCTCGATCCGCGTCGCAATCATAATTGACAAAAAGTTCAGCCATGAATGTCGGCATTCTTGACAGCACACCAATGTTTTCAACCATGGCCTGTCGTGCGTCTGGTTTCCTGGCACCACCCTCCAGACCGAGCTTTTGCCGATCCTTGACTGGAACTGGCGTCGAGCGGCCGCTGCTTGTCTGTGATGGGGGTGGCTTGACGAGCTTGGGGGATTGCGGTATCCCGGCGTAGAGCGATGGGTCAATGCCCGGTTCTCGCGGTATTTCTACCGACGGATGAAGGCACGCAACGAGATATGAGAGGAACAGCTCCTGCTGCAACTTCAACACACCGCGGCATGTGGCTAGTAACGTTCCGGCCACGATCAACGACTCTTGTAGGATGGCCATGTTGTCAGACCTGACAAGCTGGAACAAATAGCAGCAGAGCCTGTCCTCGGCTATCCCAGCCAAAGCAGGATGCCGCGCAATGGAGGGACCGGAAACCTCGAGGGCAACGTGAATGATGCGCAATGCCATGACTCTCATAGTGTCTGTGTGCTGCCGGTCGTTGGGATCCAAAAAGTTGACTAGAACTCGGAAGAGTTCCCGCACAGAAGGGAGCGAGTACGGCCGGAGATCCAAAGAGTCGGAACTCTCCGCGCCATCTGCATCACCATCGGCCTCCACATCGCCGCCAGCGCCAGCGTCGGCTTTGCTGTCTCCCGACTCTGAGCCTCCCCGAGAGCGGGGATTCGGGTCCAGAGGGGTCGAGCTTGAGGTGGAGAGGCGCGCATCCGGTTCAGGGCTTGTCACCTGTAGGCCTGGTGCAGTCGTTGCGGCTGGATCCATTTTGACACTATCCATGTCCGCGATTGTCTGCTTGTCGAGAGCGTCGGACTCGTCTCCGGCCTCAACCTCGAGATGTTTGACATCTTCAAAGATGATCTGGCACATCCGAACCATTGACGCTTCGGCTGTTCGTCGGAGAACTGGCGAAAATCGTGGTTGCGAGCAAATTGCAAGCCCCCTACCCATCATGTCGCAAACACTCTCGTCACTCAGAATGTCGCCTCCCGGTCCCGACATCATGTCTTCCATCAGGTGTAGAATCATCAGGAGAACAACCTCCACCTGTCCCGAGTCACTTCCGTCGAATTGGCATCGAGTGACGGCTGCCGATAGGGACTGCATGGCAAGGGCAAATCGCGGCGAGGCAGGGCTTATAAATCCGTACGCCAAGAACTTGCGCAGGGCTCCCAGAGTGAGGATGGTTATGGGCGCGGCCGTGCCTTTCGTTTGGATTATCTGGAGGAACGGGTTCAAGAGAAACAGGGCATCGAATGAATGTATATCTGCGGCGCAACATGGTTAGCAAGGCTAGCTCTGCATAGCAAAGACGAGTGCAGCAAAGAGCAAAGTTGAGTCCTACCTCTAACGCTGGCCAATTCATGGCGAAGCTTTCCAAAACCGGCCATCAAAGGGTTGTCCTGTATGCTGCGACCCTTCTTTCCACGTAGACCCCATCTGTTGTTGGCGGAGGCCACATCCTGAGCGCCATCGATCCCGAGTCCAGCACCTGATGTCTTGGATGCACCCCTTGGTGAAGGACTCGGGGGCCCCAGGTGAATCGGGTTTGGGCTTCCACCCAAGATGGCCGAAACGGAAGAATGAGGTGATCGCGCATGTTTCTGGATCGCAGAAGTGATCGATATGCACTCGGACATGACCAGAGACACAGGGTCTACAGCGACAGACACGGGTCGGCTTCGATACTGCATCCTCGGCGCGATCATGGCTCGACGAACTTCTACGCTCGAGCGCGTGCCGACGGCAGAGGTCGTCTCGGTTTGCAGCAAGTCATCTGCATCTCGACTCATGGTATGAAGGTAGACGCGGTGGTTCGAGTGCGCGCGCGCGTGAGGTTCGGTCTTGGAGGGCTCTCGGTATGATGGGGTTGGGTGGCGGCGTTCAGGCTGGAGAGGAACGACGAAGCACGGGCTGAATATCCGTAGATGACAGCAAATTACGTTGGCAATGTGTGGCCGGTGCCTTGAGCAATCGCCGGGGAGGGGTCCAAGGACAGATATCCGTCGAGCCGTTGGAGGTTAGCTCGGGTTCGTAGGGTGCGGATCGAGAACGTTGAGATTTAGGTGTCTTGTCCAAGACGGAGACAGCTGTCGCCAAAAAGGATTCCTGGGCGAGGAATTGACCAGGTTGCAGATGGAGCTCCTAGTATTACTTACGGAGCAAGGCCACTCTACATGCCACCTGGTGTTAGTGATCACTAAGTAACAAGTACCCAAGGTACGGCGGCCCGATAAGGTACTTTGCCCCAGATTGGGGATTCCGCTGCAAGGTACCTCAGTACCCGAAAGCTAAGCTCTGGAGGTACGTATCCTCCCAAGATTCTAGCCTTCAATTCAGATCATTTGTACACTATCCTCATAAATACCACACCTCTTACTGGATCCGACAGACCAATGTGACCCAAATCTACCTTATAGCAGTTGTGATCACTAGTGGTATCTCAGTACGTAAGAGACAAAGTCTCCCCTGGGTGAGGTCAGACTGATGATGCCTCGTGATGAATTACAGTTGATGACAGTCCTCATTCCGGGCTTAGCTGTCAAAGAAAAACTGATAGATTGACATATTTGTCTCGGGCCTACTACCTGTATCGACTCACGCATATTGAAGCTCCAATCGTGCATCTGTAACTCATAATTTCGCGGGCTAGTTCTATGCCCGACGTAGTGCCCATTTCCTTGGGCCCCAAGATAAACCAACGCCTTCCTACAACATCCCCTTTCTTCCAGACCACCCGTAGTAGACATCTTAGTGTACAACAAGACTCGACACCACGGCTCGCCGCTGCTTTATATCTCCGCATGACGCACAAGCTGTCTGCTGGTGGCAACCTAGGTACCGATAGCTGTTCATCAAGAACAGCTACAGATCCCAGCAACGTTCGACGACAGTGGGTCATCTCGCTAGATTTGTCCCTCTCAGCTCTCAGCCTTCTTGGCAAAAGCTGCGTCATTGCTCTCCTTCTTCTCCTTCTTGGCCGACTTGTCTGACTTGCCTTGCGTCTCCTTCTTGTCTGCTGCTGCTGCTGCTGCTGCTGGTTTCTTCTTTGTGTCCGCCTGCTTGTCGTCGGCATCCTTTGGCGACTTGCCCTCCTTGGCCTCTTTACCCTCTTTGGTGCCCTCCTTGGTACCCTTCGTCTCTTTCTTCTTCTCCCCGACGGCGAGGTTCTGCATATCAGTCTTGTCCTTCTCCCACTGGCTGCTGGCATCGCCGAACTGCTCTTTGACCTTCTTAGCCTTCTCAGCCTTTTCTTCTTCCTCCTTTTGGCTAGCGAGCCTCTCTTGCTCCATTTCCTATGTCGCATTAGAACAGACTTGGTGATGTTGCTATTGAGAAGCAGACGTACCTCCATATGCTTGATGTCGTCGACACTAGGCTCGTAAAGATGCCAGATCGTGTAGTGCGGCAAACCGACAACGGAGTATTCCATCCGTTTTGCCATCTACATAGTAATGGTTAGCTCTCTTCTACTGTCGGCGGCACAACGATCTTACCTTTCCGAATCCTTCCGTCTCGGCGTGCTTCTCAAAACTGAAAGCTGGGAAGTGTACTCCAGACCGGAAGACCTTGGCCTTGGCAAGAATACTGACGCCGCCCACTCCATCAATTTCCATCTCCATATCAGGGTCACCGTATGGGTCTCGCAGGTATGCCAAGTGCGGTCGCCAAGTGGCGTACTCGGCGTAGCCTTCAACAATCACGGCATCTTCGTCCAGCGTGTCTGCGAGAGCCAGCGCCGTTTCTGATTCTTGCCACGAGTTGAGATCGTACGGCTGCTCTCCCCCAAGCCAATCGGGTAGAGGACGCCAAACATCTGCAAACTGTCAGCTAGATAATCCCCCTCGCCCTTCAGGGTTCCTCCGAGCTTACTCGGTACAATCACGTCCTTGTTGTGACGCATGAGATCTTCCAGGATGGTAAAGGGAGCGGTTTCGACGTCAACGTCGCGCCAGTACACCCAGGAATGGTATGGCCTCAGGGCGGCACTCAGGAGCCAGTTACGGGCCTGGGCCATCAACTTCCTTCGGCTCGCCTGTGCCGCAAACCCGTGACGACTCTCGACATCCTGGTTGACCTTTTGTCCAAAGTCTTTTTCGATGATGGAGATCTCGCCGTAGGGTTGCTTGGGGTCTTCGTCGGCCTGAATCTCCTCCAGCATATCGTTGAGAACCTGCAGGGTGCGGTCCTTTGAATCGGAGACGAGGAAGGCAAGGTCGATGAGGTGGTGGGGGTAGGTGAAGTTGCGCAGGTGGGACGCGAACATGGACAGATGCGACTCGGCGTCTCTCAGAGGGACACAGAGAAGAATGCGCTCCTCGCGCTCCCATCCCCTAGCAGTCCCCTGCACATTGCTGAGATCGTAGTATCGTACTGTTTCCAGCTGTAGTTCGCTGCCGGCGGACAGCAGACCGAGGGAGAAGATGGAAGTCAGGGAGGCTCCCGGCCAGATGAAGACGAGAAAGAAGATGGCGACAACGGCGACGATGACGAGGCGGGTTAGCAGGCGCTGACGGCGACGATTCGCGGGTGTTGATGCTCGTGGTTGGTATCTGTTAACGAGAGAATGACAAGTCAGCTCGGCGCGACGTAAAAGATAGAAGCAATCAGCGAGGAGAGAGCAAAGGTGTCTTCCTGACCTGTGGGGGGAGATCTCAAAGGTGTTCCCCCTTGGATATCCATTGGAGTAACCACTCGCATGATGCCGCGGCACCACCTTGGAGGCTGAGGTAGAATAAGAAGGCAACATCCAGGGCACTAGGTGGAAGTCCAATTCCCGGTCCCGAGGTGAGGGTGGAGAGTTGTACGGCAGTGAAGCACCTCGCCCAGCCCTTGGGAGTCGTGAAGGTTAAGCAAAGGAGAGCATCTAACCAGGGGGGAGCGAGTGCTGTGGTCGGTCGGTTGGCTGGAAAGTGCGGCTCGGGCAGCGAACGTGTCAGTTTGTCGAAAGGTATGGAGGCCGCGATCGCGATGGCGGATGACAATGCGTAAAGAGGAGGATAATATGGGATGGGTCAGGTAGGTCAAGGGAGTGTCGATGGGATACCTGCGAATACGGGGACCGGGACTGGGACTGGGACTGGACCGGGACACCAACTTTGGCTACGTATTATTTTATTTTCAGATTGCCTCTCTGTCATCCCAGGAATTGAATAGGTACTTGGCAGCCCAGCTACGACAGAGCACCTAGTCAGGTACCTGCACCCACCCCTGCCTCGCGCCGTCTGAGAACTAACAGTACTGAGCATGCACATTGCACAGTAAGGACAGCGTACTTTGAACGTGTCCATCTGCCAAAGGCAGGGTGGCAGGGCGGCAGGGCGGGAGGATGGGTATGCAGTGCACAGCCCGCAATTTAATTGGACGAAATTTGGTGGTAGAAAGCCTCCCTGAGCTCCCACTAGTCTGGCGTCCATTGCCTCAAGGCTCAAGCTACGCGGGAACAAGCTACCTTGCCTTTTGAGCTTTTGAATCCGCGACTTCCTGGCCGCATAATCGTCCGGGAGGCTCGTAAATATGGATGCCTCCGTTCAAGCTTAACCTCCCTTCCATCCACGATCACACTCCCGACGATAAGGCGCTCATTTTTCCCTCCTTCCCACGCAATACACCAACGAGCGCAGTTGTCCTTAAGAACAGTAACGTCTGTCTGAAGACTTGGGCCCCAAGTCAGACAACGTAGAGCTGACAGGACGCAACCGACCAAAAATGGATGAGATGACCTCTCAAGGATAGAATGAGCAAGATCACGACGGAGAAGAGATATGCCATTTACCCCTTTGGTCGCAGACGGTAGTAAGGTGCCTTAGCCTACCCTCGCGTACTTGAGTTGAATAGGGAGTTTCCCTCGACGGTAAAGTGTGAACAAGACCATGCAGCACAACCCACGAATATCGCTTTTCACCGTGAGACGTTTGTCATACCTGCCAAGGCCACTGTGCCCAAACATTTTATCTGCATCGCGAAATTGTCTACTATCGCATGGCACTTATCGTAGTGGGGTCACCGGGCTCGTGAGGATGCTGAGAGGATAATGCCACTCACTCATGCCGTTCTAGCATCTCAAATCTCCAACGCTTAGCTAGATCCTACCCACCATAGCTGCTGGTGGACAGATGAGGCATGCGTTGTTGAGCTACACTTTTATCACGAAGTCGACGAGTGCAATGAGAGAGGCAAACATGGGAGCACGAAACTACATCACGGAGGCAAGTCAAGATAAGAATAGAATCCTAAACGTGATCGTTAGCAAAGTGAACTGCACGCGAGTTACTTTAAAGAAGTATGATCATGGCATCAGGTCAGACAAGCCGGGTGTACTCATTCAGCCAAGCCGGCCTCGCGAACCCTGAACCTCAGAACGAGGCACAGAGAAGCTCAGCACTGAAGTTAAATGACGACTCCCGAGGGAGCCAACTCCACCACCTTCCTAGTCCCTCCGGAGAGGAACTCCAGTGTGGGAGGATGACTCGGCTGGCATGACATAGTTGAATGGATAAGCTATGGTCATCATGATGTTGCGTGCGCTTGGGCAGGAAGCCTGAGCAGCACGCGCGAGAATATTGAATATAGAAATTTCTTACCTGTGCTTGCGCGCTTGCCAACGAAGTTGGAGGTGACAGCTGTGAAACCGTACAAATCAAATTGCTTGCCTGCTGTGGGACGATCCCTGTTAGCTATTTGACTCAAATCATCAAGCAGTAGCAAAGAAGGAAGATTGACGTCTTGTCAGACAAATTTTTGGTATAGGGGTTATCATCACAGTGTTCAGTAGCAGAACTGAATGATATGGTTGTTCATCATAGTCGACGTAGTGCAGGTGCCGCAAAAAGCAAGAAAAAAAAAACCGCAATGTTGACTTACCCATCCAGCGTAGACGCGTAGGTCTGGCGACGAGATGTTCAGCTTGATTTATTGACCTTGAACCACAGTTAGTTGAATTCTCCCATCTGGTCTCAAGAGAAAGTGCTGAAAGTCCATAGTGGCGTAGGATCAGATGGTGATGCATGTTTGTTCTTGCGCTCAGGAGATCGCGGGAACGGTGTGTAAGATATACATCATTAAAATGGAAGATGGGTGTGGTAGAGGTTGCAAAACTTACCAAGTAGAACGATCTCGACGCTGGCCTTGCGAAAGCAGCCCATTTTGGCTACCAAAGCACGGTTTTTCGCGATTGCGAAGAATGGTGGTTGAGGTTGTTGAAGAGAAAAAACGTGGTGAAAAATTTCGGCTTGAAGTATCGAGCCTTATATGGCCTAATGGGATGTCCCCACTTGCCTTTGTGGAGCCGGCGCCGGCGCGCAGATGCATCTAAGCGGGTATTGTAGCCGCACCTCAGTGGTCGGCAACGACCTGGAAAATTCACCTCAGGTCTCATCTTGGGAACTCGCAACTGGGCAAGGCTCTCAACTCAGGCAATCAGAACTAGGTGTTCTTCATTCATACACATTTTCCCAGAAATCACGCCATCCTCAACTCAAACCCTTTTGACCAACAACAAAAACGACCAAGCCGCCTCCCCCACAGCTGGGATAAAAAACAGAGTCTATATCAAGATGGCTGATCGACGGAGAATTAATGGACCGCCTGGTACAACATTACCGCCCGTTTACGAGACCACGGATGCAATTACGACCCCCAGGGAAAGACCGGCAAATGGAATTCGAGGATTGTGTTAGATTACCTTTTTTTTCCTCTTGGGATTTTGATGATGCTAATAATGAGAAGTTCTCAAGACTGGTGTCACCCCCACAGCCTCAGGCTCAGCATACATGGAGATTGAGCCGCCACTTGGCCAGGTCAAATCCCAGGCCAATTCTCAGTCAAAGACCAACGGCATGAAGCTCATCTGCACTGTCCATGGGCCTCGCTCACTTCCTCGTTCCGCACCCTTCTCGCCTTACTTAGTGCTTTCAACTCACGTCAAATACGCTCCCTTCGCCACACGTCGACGCCGAGGCTACCTTCGTGATTCGAGTGAGAGAGATCTCAGCGTTCACCTCGACACTGCCCTACGTGGCGTCATCATTGCAGACAGATGGCCAAAGAGCGGCGTCGATGTGATTGTTACCATTATCGAAGGTGACCAGCAGCGAGAGGCATCGCATTCTCAAGGCAACGAAGAGTGGGATATGATGAACGTTCTCAGTGGTTGCATCACTGTTGCTGCGGCGGCTCTGGCTGATGCTGGCATCGATTGTGTCGACATGGTTACTGGCGGTGTTGCTGCTCTTGTCTCTTCGAACGAACAAGACACCAAAGATGCAGACGCGCTGTCTGTTGTCTTGGACCCCGTTTCTCTGGAACACGACAAGATACTTGCCGCTTGCTGTGTTGCTTACCTTCCTTGTCGCGCCGAGATCACCAACCTCTGGGTGAAGGGCCAGCTTTCGCCGTTGGACCCTTTGCTCCATACGAAACTCATGAGTCGCGCTATTCAAGCCTCGAAGGGCAACTATCGCGCCGTGCTTGAAAGACTCGAAAGCAACCAGCCGCCCAGCAGTTAAACGACTGAACTACGGTCAATTACCTAGCGGGGGTATGCAGCCTCAGTTCGCCAACACACCGTTGATTTGTCACGCCTTTGAAAAAGGGCCATGATCGACCATAACCTCAAGGCGCCTTTGAACGTCGAAAATTGTAGCGTGCGTTTAAAGCATCAGCGCGGTCGCATTGTACCGGGTGTCATTGGCACTCGAGTGATGACGAACCATGATGAGGGTCTTGGCAGGAAGGCAAGCGGAAGCAGGATCACCTTGGAGAGCTTATGCAGAATTCTCAGATCAACGACGGTTGCCTCTCTACACATAGCCATACTCGTGATGGATGCTCAGGGGGCGGGTTGTATCGAGAACATCCTGTAATACCAGGCATTGTGGCCACATTGGCAAAAGATACCAGGCCCAAGTATAGAGAAACATTGAGAGCTTCAATAAATGAGGGATGACAGACATGGTTATCAAGACTTGAAGAGATCTGTTCATTCGATGGTAGGCTGGAGGGCAATAGAACGTCCTTGGTTGAAGAGTCCTTTCTGAGAAATGAGCAGGTGAACTGTGAATGCGGTGCAGATTATCTACCTAGATAAATTTAGCTTTATGGTCTCAGTCTGTTATAATTCCCGTCCAATTCGATTTGAATGTCTTGCTTTGTGTAGAGTTACCTGCCTGGCAAGGAAAGGAACTATTAACGCTGCTCGCAGGCCCTCAAGGACCTCAGGTAGGTTGTTGATGATACCTCTAAGGTTAAGCATGGATGCTTGTCAGGTATCCACTTTACCCCAACCTCGGCAGCGCACTCATCGCACTGAGGAAGCCCTTTGCCGTCTTCCATAAGCACTCGGACCCCGGCTTCCAGCTCCTCGGTGCTCTGGGCTCGCTATTGTCCGTCAGAGAACGGCGCTAAGGAGTGGAGACCTGGAGCGATCAGTGAGCTTCGCGGGCATGCGACAACATCCCTCCATCCCATCCGAGCTTCCGTCCTTATCCTCCTCTACACCCCCACCGTCCTTTCCCTTCTCCGTCCCGTGCTTGACGAGCCATCTTCGACCGACCTTGGGCACCGATCGTCCGCAAGATACCATCGACGACCACCTGCCTAGTCGACGGCCGTTCCTGACATCGACTGTCCGCCTGCCTACTAGTGGCTCTGTCAGCCCGAACACCTCCTCGTGCCTGCTGTCCGCATAATGTTCTCCCGCATTCGACGTCACTGCCCATGATCCGAATCGCGACAATCCCAGCCGCCCCGAGCGATAAGGCTGCTGCCGCTGCCTTCCCTATAATCTAGTCCTGATACCAAACCTTGCCTGGTGACCATGGACAATCTGCATCCACCTCCTACTCTGGAAAATACAGGGGTTTGGCAGAACCTCTCGCTGTGGACCGCTCACCAGGTTCAATACGCCGTAAACATTACCAAGCTCGCTCCTTCCTTCGAAGACCTGGTATGGGCTGGTCCGCGGATGGTGCAAAAGCTCACAGCCTATCTTCCCATTCCTGACTCCCTCGAGAGAGTCATTCCAGAAGCAACAGGACCCGGCATCCTACGTACTACCGACGCAGCCACGACCGCTGCCCTCAACATGGATATTCCTCCTCCCATAGGCCACCTTCATGGAACTGGGCCTGCTATTCCGGCCGATCCAGATGCCGTATTGGCCTCTCCCAAGTTCACCATGGAGGGCGCAAGAGGGCTAGGTAGCGTCTTCAGTTATGCAACGAGCAAGTGGGCGCTTTGCTGCATTGCCATGGCAATTGTCCTCAACCGCACACACATCTTCGCAGCCACTCGACGACGCTTGCGACTCACTCTGCCGATCCGACTAGCCTTGCGTGGCCTTCCCGTCCTTCTATTCTTGGTACAAGCGCGCGGTCTGCTGCGGTCAATCCAGTGCCAAACATCTCCCGACTTTGCCGAAATGCGCTGGGGAAATACAAGCAAGAGCTCCGAGCTCATGTTCTCACAAGCCGGCGGTCTCCTCCATACCATGAGTTCGGCACTGTTGTTGGGGGCTTCAGACGAAGCGTCCTGTACAGCTATAGGCATGGTTCCAACAGATACCAACGACGCGTCACAGGATATGAGGGGATCTCTATCTCTGCTATGGCCGCTATTCGGAACATTTTGTTTCAGTCAATTTCTCGAGACCGTCTCATGCGCTGTCCAGGGTCGACCCGTTGCAGCTGAGACGGGTATGACCCTTTTCGAACACTCCCTTGCCTTTGCCGAGGCGGACGCTGCCATCAGCAATCAACTTGGCTGGGGCTTGTTTACCCAATCTCAAGTAGCAGATGCTGCTTCGACGAGCGCCAGCACCATAGCTATCAGCCGGTCCATGATTCTCAGAAGGGTCAACACCTCGCCCGAGGTTCTACTCGTTGCCTTCCTTTCAACCATGAGCCATATCACCAGTCATATGCTGGGCATCTTCAACTTGCAAGCCAAATTCCGACTTGTCAGCACCGGATTCTGGGCTCTATGTTTCATGGCCAGCATTCTTTGGAGTGCTTTCACGTTCTCCTTGGATGACCCCGCGAAGCAAGGTCTGCTCAGATTTCCGACTGTCTGCATCATCGGCTTCATCCCCCATGTCCTTGTGCTAGGTGGCATTCTAGTCTGTTTCTTCATCTACCTGCTTGCTCTCGGTCTGGCCGCTCTCACGCCCGCAGAGGGACAATCAGGACAGAGGCTTAGCCTTCGCGAGCGGCTGGCGCAAGCTCACGCCAACATGCAAGCCAATCTCTCTCTTTCCGACATTCGGATTACCATGGAAATGGACTTTTACACCGCTTTGCTTCGGACCGGCTTTGGGGCCATTACCATGGCAAGCGAAGCCGTCTACCTGAACGAAGACAGAGACGTCACAATGCGACCGCACACGTGGCTCGAGGAGGAGAGGTATCGAGAGCTTGAAGAATTACGAAACCAGTGGATCGGAGCCGGCGCCCCTGACTCTCACTATGATACCATAGGCACAATCGGTCTAGTGCCTGTTAAGGACGACCACATGTTGTCCAAGAACGGATACGCTCGCGAACGGGCGGCTCAAAAAGTACCCAAATCACGGTCTGGGGAGCGAAGATTGAGGGATGGTGTCGGTGCCGCAGAGCGTAGTGGCCGATGGCTGATGGCACTGGACTTCATCATGAACATCAACAGACTCATCTTTCGAACGTGGGCTACCACCATGCTGAGAATACTTTCCAAGATTGGTTTACGGCACCCGAGACTCCTTCTTTGGATCGTTCGCCGACCCAAAACTGCCAGCGACCTGAGGAACTCGAATCCGGAAGACAGTGCTGGCCGTTCTCAAGCACCTTCAGATCCCGCCGAGTCCAGTATGAACATCCCACTGACTGACAGCGTCGATGTCGAATCCGAGTTCCGACAGCAAGTATGGAGGGGAAACCAAAACTGGGCTCCCATGGACGAGGCCGACCTGGATTCGAAACTCTACGGCTGGTGGCTGAAGGGTGGGTGGTGGGGTTCGGCAGACAACAGCGGGGAGTACCAACCGGCGGCAGCGTACGATGATGACGATACGACGAGCGTCGTATCTTTCAGCACTAACGGCGACAGCGATTGGGAGTCGGAAGACGCTGGGCAGAGAACGCCTACGCAGTCTAGATCATGGGCCTCGCGCGAGCACACACCAGTCACGGAGGATTCATTGCAGCTGTCAGATCTGGCACGCCTGCTGCACCCTAGCAACCCGGAAGAGAGGGAGGAGGCGCATGCGTTGGCCGCCCATCTGAATAGCGACAGAATCGTGACCCGATCACAGTATCTCAGGTCACGGCAGCTACAGCGGACGCAGATACTGCAGCCCAATGGCAGTTCAAATCGCATCACGACGCGGCCAGTCAAGATGACACCAGACGAAGAGGCTCAGCGCTTGGAGCAGTTGCTGCTGTCCCGGCGATCCCAGTTCTCGAGTTCCGTGGATCGCGGAACATCGACATGGGCAGAAGGAGCGGCTGGTCTGGGTCCGGACGGTCCGCAGTGTGTCGTCTGCCAGAGTTCTCCCCGCACCATCATCGTCTGGCCCTGCCGCTGCTTGAGCCTTTGCGACGACTGCCGAGTGTCACTTGCTATGAACAACTTTGACAAATGTGTGTGCTGTCGTCGGGAGGTTATTAGCTTTAGCAGGATCTACGTGCCCTAGGATTGGGTTGAGTGTATGGCGTCCTCGGACGACGCTTGTACTTGCTACGATGCGATATCAGAACACATGAGTCACTTTGGCGTTTGGGGTGGTTTGTAGCATGGTTGTTTCATTGAGGTACACGAAATAGAGGTATCTTATTGGTATTACACAGGTTATCTAGGCGTAGCGTTGAGCGTCACCTTTATTCAGGCGTGTGGCCCAAATTCCAGCTCACATTCCTGCCCATTCGACGCAAAATGCGCGCACCTGCTTCGCGTCACTGTTCATGTCGGGAACCTCTCCTCCAAACAAGAAGCCCTTCTTCACTGAAGTACCCAGACGACCACTGCCAACAATGTCAAGCATAGGAATCTTTTCATCCCAGTCGTAGTTTGTAGCGAGGAAGTGGGCGTGATACCGCAACGGGTCACCGGGGTATACACTGTAATTGGCGCCAAAACGTAGACCGGGAGTCATGAAGTATCCTCTCGACTGCAAGTGTTGATGCAACGGCCCAGCGAGAGGTTGTGGCACTGCTTCCTCAACCTCACCCGAAGGCATGAGACCTTCGCTGGTCGTTGGGGTGACCGCCAGGGATGGCTTGGCATCTACGCCATCACGGGGCTTGGAGCTCTTGTCTGGGACGACACCTCCAAACAGGGAATCATCATCCACCTCGGGGCTGGGTTTCGCCTGAGACACAACGGCCGGCTTCGCGCCCTTGTTCCTCCGCGTCTGTTCCGTCGCAGCCTTCTTGGCCTGGTCCTCCGCCAACAGTTTCTGCGCCTTGCTCCGACGTTCTTTCAACAGTGCAATGTAGGCCTGGCGGGTGGCCTTGTCCGGGGAGCCCAGGGACGACAGGTGATGCGAAGCCTCTTGGACGAGGCGGCCTACCTTATTCTCGATGAGCACGCTGGCCTCCTCGGGCAGCAGCTCGAGCGGCAGACTGAGAAACACGTTTTGTGTTGGGTTCTGCGGGGTCGTGCCCACCAGGACGGAGCAGATGTTGTGGCTGCGCCTGATGGTGGCCACGTCTTCGGCATCGAAGACGAGGTAGCGATCTGCGATTTTGGAGATGCGCACGGGGGGCACCGAAGGATCTGCCAACGCTGCTGCCATTGTTCCTAGTCTCGGGACCGTTTTTGGGTCGGCCCTTGTCTTTGTATCTGGGAGAATAATGTTAGCAACTGCTTCAAGAGCTTGAGTACAAAACGCTAGTAACAGTGCTGAAAGCCACAAAATCATATCTCGTTATAATGATAGTTTCGTCACAGAGTGTCAGTGGATTGACAGATTGATTGAGATTGGGTTGTTTAATCATTTGGCTGTGGGAAGGGATTCGAAAATATTGGAGGAAATCCGTAAAACTTACCCAGATGTGTGCTTGTCGGAGTCAAAAAGGAAGTCGAAGCTGGAAAATTTCGTAGGATTGAAGTTTATGGAGCTGGCTGTGGTGGAGACGGGCGGTGAGGCAGAACCCCTCTGACTCTACCCCGTAAGGTGTGTTTTGTGCCTGGAAAGAGCGAGAGTGGCGCTGTGGCTGTGCGTTTGCACACTTCAACGTCGAATTGGCGAGGATGTGTACGGATACATGTTACACATCGACCTACAAGTTGCCGCGGCCTGCCATTATTTGACCAATTTGAGGATTTGGCGAATGGACTTTGCCGTAGAATCCCATTCTTCCACACGTCGCTTCGTAAAGTGGTTACTGATTCGACAATCAAGCTCATTAGGTACAGGTACAGGTAGGATGAGCCTTCGCGCAGTGTAATCGGGTCACCCCGTTGATCTTGGGAATCATGGCTAGGTTAGATTGGTGTCGTCGCTCAACGCAACCAGTCATGCATTTCGTCAAATACTCAAAAGTCTAATTTTTCTCCATTCTTCCCCTCAGCCTTGGCTCCTTGGGCCCCATCCCCTTCGTCCAACAAAGGAGGGAGAACGTAAGGCTTCACTATGAGCCCACTCGAGCTGCTCATTCTGAAGGAAAGATCCTCCCGCGAAGACTGGCCCTCTATACCCCCCCCCCTCTCGTGGTAGACGGGGAGGCTATGTACCTTGAGCATCCCTTGCACGACGTCTTCCGACTTGGTATTCGGCTCGACGTGCACTTTCCTCGGCAGGGGCAGCATCTCCAGCACTCCATCGCACAGTAGCTCCATCCATCGTGTAAATCCTGTCGACCGCGGGAACAACGAAGTAGAAAGCGAGATCATGGCTGTCAGACTCCCTTCGTGCTGGCGTAGCAGTGCTCTCAGTTTGTGCAAAAACTGCAGGGCATCTGCCGGCCGGCAGACCGAGGAACCATAGAGTGCGGGCGACAGAAGGCTCGGCACTACGACACGATGGATCGTACTGGGCGGCGAGACCTTTAGCTTTGCTGAGACGTTTGTGATGAATGTTTCTAGAGGGGAAAAGCTGGCAGGCCCTGAAGGCTGGAGCCAGCTCATGGCAGCAGTGGATGGTGTTGCGTGCAGTTCGCCCTTGATGTCGCTAGGTTGCAGGCGTTTCCCGAGGTCAAAGGAGTGACAGAAAACTTCAGTAGTACCTGCTGGACCATTGTTGTTCGTCCCTGAAGGGAAGGTTCATGCGTCAGCCTCCGTGGCCATTCCATGTTCCATGCGGTCAGGGGGGGGAGGGGGGGGGGGGACGTACTTGGACCGGCATTATTTCCAAGACTCTCATATCTCCAGGCGATCTTCATCTTCTCGTCTGATACTGGTGCGGATTTCTTCTTGCTCGAGCCACTGGCTTTGCCAAGTCCTGGAAGCTCCCCTCTCCACGCATCCGTCGGGCCAAGCACGTGTACTTGTTGGCCCTGCACGAGACCCTCGGCAGCATAGTATCTGAGAAGTACACCAGAGAAGTCTGTCGTTCCGGACTCTTCTACGAGAATACTGTAGCCAAGTGGTAGCCCTGCATGTCCTGCCAGGAGCTGGTCTAGTGATGCCGTTCCTGTGGATGTTGTAGGACGGCCGTCGAGGGGTGATGAACGAGTCCCCGCCGGTGGTAGAGCCTCCTGCTTTGGGGCTATCGGCTCTCTTATAGGGCCTCTGGCAGACGATCCGAGGACGACATTCTTTTTCCTGAACGACATGGTGCCACGGTTTTTGCTAGGTGTGTCTGATGTACTGAGTCACAGGTTCGCGGCCAATACTGCTCGAAAATCGGAAGTACTGCACAGATTCTCGGCTTGTAAATGCCTGAGTTCTTATGCCTGTCGTTGCGTCAGAAACAGGTTGCCCAAGTCAAAACGGGACTATCACCAATGTGGGTGTAATTCCGATGTTGACTCACTGCAGTATGTGTAAAACAATGATTCAGATGTCGCTTGTGGTTATACACGACTGGGATAAACTACTCACCTAATTCAGTCAAAACTGAACTTTAGTTACTCAAATACCTGACTTCAATATAGCTGAGAGCACCGTGGAAGTGATGTTAAGTAAAGTCAATAAACTGCAACTTGATTACATCAGACATGGAAGGGTTCATTGTCCCATCCACTGAAGAGGGCAGGTGGGGGTGGGCGTTGCACTTACAAAAATTTGAGCCCCACTGATCGCAGTCAGGTACCTAAGTTACCCCGTCCAAATACATACTATACCGGTTAACTCAATCGCTCTTCGATTTTTTTTTTCTACCTTCCCAGACGGAGCTTTACACACTGCACTTGGAAATCCACTTGTCGTTGTTCCCGATCTTCAAGCCTTTGCGCCTCCGAACAGAATACCTCGGCACCTCTCTCCCACGAACCGACGACAATCCCGCCAACTACTCGTACCTTTAATCTCGGACAAGCAACCCATATTCTACAGCGACCATGTCCGGCAGCGGCGATGTCACCCTCTTCGAGGAGTCCTTCACGGTCACCAACTACGACCAGTCAAAGTACGACAGAGTCGCCCGTATCTCGGCCACCTCGACCGACAACCAGACGCTCATGACCCTCGACATCAACATTGAGCTGTTCCCCGCCTCCGTTTCCGACAGCCTGCACGTGGTTCTAGCGACGTCCCTGGCCCACGACGGCAGCAAGGACGACGAGAAGGGATGGCGGGACGTGACCAAGGGCAGCCAAGACCGCGAGCCGTCGTTGGCTGATATGTTCGACTACGTCTGCTACGGCAAGATCTACAAGTTTGAGGATGCCGACGACGGCCAGACCATGTTCGTGCTCCCGCATTGAGGTGTCTCGAGTGCGCCGCGCAGAAGCTGACAATGCTGCAATTATAGCAAGGCCTACGTCTCATTCGGAGGCCTGTTGATGTCCCTCGAAGGCCCCTACAAGAAGCTCACCCCGCTGAGAGTCGACTACGTCTACCTGTTTATCAAGAAATGATTGAACAAGACGCTGGAACTTCCCGCAATGGTTGGATTTCAACGCTTATCCGCTCTATTTTGGGGCGCGCATAAAAGTGAGGCACTACAAAAGGCTGTACAGACGTTGTATGGCCCTATACAGCAAGAGCATGGGAAACGGAGTTAAAGGCGTCAGGAAAATTTTGAAAGAGCAGGCTAGGTTGCTCATGATATTCCCCCGGATCTCGAAACTTTGGCCCCTGGCTCAAGCATCAATGGCCCCTAGGGACGGATCCTGATTATGCGGCCCAGGGAACGGCATTCGTCGGTGGATTCTTTGCACAATCTGATCGTACTCGGGGTCGTTGTCTCTAGTCAGAATACCCCGGCGGATGAAGAAGTCGAGAGCCACCAGCGCGCAATTTGGCTTCCACACGCCCTGTGCGAGTCCCTCGCGGACCTGCTCGACCGTACACAGACTGAACTCGGCGACTTCGCCGTCCTTTGGCTGCGGCACGACGTCTGCGGGTAGTTCGAGATCATAAATCCACTGAACTTCGGGATAGATGAGCCCTTCTTCGCCCGCCTCTGCCTCCGTGATGTAAATGTACGTGACACCGCCAACAAACTTTGTCCGATGGCGAACGAGTTCGTCCGGCAGGCTGGCCTCCTCGTCTGCCTCGCGGATGACGCACTCAAAGGGGTCCTCTCCCGTCATCAGTCCGCCGGCAACGGTGTTGTCCAGCATGCCGGGGAAGGTCGACTTTGTCGGAGAGCGACGCGGGACCCAGATCTTGATGCCGTGGCTCGCTGACGGGTCCCGCACATAGGCCGTCAAGTGAACGCCGTATCTCATGACGCCGAACAACCCCGAGGCAGCCCTCTCAATATCGAAGAGGAGTTCGCCATTGCGGTCATACACGGGCCACAGCTCATCGCGCCAGCCCCGGAGGATGGGGAAGGTGTCGTTGGCTCTCCAGTAGTCGGAGAGGTCTGCCGCTAGCTTGCTGCGGCTTTCCAATGTCGGGCCTTGGAAAGCTCTGAGAGTGCGCTTCTCCGAGTCGACTTGGACTTCCCCTTTGATGCTGTCGGGTACCTTGAGCAGCTCGTCCACCACTCTTGGCAGGACGTATCCGAGGGGCACGTCGCCTTGCTCGTCTTTTGAAATCAGAGTGTACACGGATCCAAACGTCTCTGCATGGGGTGCGTTGTCCTTGGGCTGTTTGTACGGATACCTGCATCGTGGGTCAGCTGCGGGGGCGTAGTTTCGAGGGGAGTCTGCTCAATGCCAGTGTTCCTCACGAGTCGACTTGGTCGATGAGATCAATGTTGGCAAAGGTCTTCATCTTGGCAGAGTATGTTCTCTTGGTTGTTTTGAGAAGCACCTGAGTGATAATGCGGCCGGGAAAGAATAACGACCGTAGCATAGGTCACTGGGTGCTCTGAAAGATGTGAGGGAGCCTTGCCAAGAAGATAATTTCTGTGCTGCCGAACCCCAAACGACGTCGATATTCATGTAAGTCTGACCCCGATGCCGGAAAGTGACGTGTGTCCCAGCAATAAGAATCCGGCATCCAAAACTTTGGACCTCCGCCCCCCGAGTCGGACTTCTCGACGGCAAGTACAGAGTGAGGAACATTCATCAACCGGAGTAGCTAGCGGATCCGATACAAGCATATGATTGGCTAGTGTCATCGAGGCTTCTCCCATCGTCTCGAGGCTTCCCTCCACAACCTAATGCAGCTGCCCCTCCCCCCACCTTGCAATACGACAATAATTGTACTTCACCCCGTGAGTTTCTCACCTCCATCGTCAGCCTCATTCTCTCGCAGAATTCTCAAGTACTGGAGTCCAGAACTTAGTTCACCTCCAGGCAGCTTAACTTTTTATATAAGTACATTCGTGACCCTTCACTTTCTGAGCTCATCTCTTTGATATAAAGTCAACAAGCTATTTGCTTCAAGGCTTCTAAACATCGGACCACACTTTTCACTCAACTCTTCAAAACATTCATAAGAGGCCTTGAGCTGTCTTTGAAAGGATTCCATTAACAAACACACCCTACTCGAAAAACCAAACCACCACCATGTCCGGCCCTCTCTTCGGCATCGTCCCAGCCGGCCAGCCCCTACAGACCTCCCCAACCTCCGCCCCTTCAGAAACCTCCTTCCTCTACTCCATCTCCGCCGCCAGACCCTTCTCCCACATCACAGTCATGCTCCTCCCAGGCATCGTCCTGCCCCCCGACACCGCCGCCGCAATCTACTTCGCCACAGCCGCTGACGTCACCGCCGCAACGGCCACGGGCCAGCCCCCCAACTTCAAGTTCCTCGGCGGCATCGGGACGGGCAAGGAGAGCGCCACCTTCAAACTCAACGCCGGCAACAGCAATGCTAACAACAACAACGGCGGTGACCCCAGCGTCATGATTGGCGTCTCCGTCGAGCCCGCCGAGTCCGTCTTCTCCCGCATCCAAGAAATCTCCGCCAACAAGACCTCCTCCTCCGGCGCAACGGGGCCGTCCACGCAGCTCCTGGCGCAGAACATAATCAAAAACGCCTTCAACTTCCTCGCGAGCTTCAGCGGCACGGCCGGCCCCGGCGGCGTCGAGGTCGTCCCGCTCAAGGCGTTTGAAGAATGGTGGAAAAAGTTTGAAAGCCGCGTGCGGTCTGATCCGAGCTTCCTCGAAAGGCCGCAAGATTGAGAGCACTTCCCATATTCAGCTCACATGTTTTTTCTCTGTTTGCCTAGTAAATAGCACTTCCTCATTTGATACCCGAATAGACGATCTCAATTGGATTCATGTTCAAAGACACGTAAGACATACGCGGTCTAGTTTTCATTGTCATCTGTTCAAAAAAGTTGGTCTGGAAAGGACTGGCGATTCGGCGTTGTACTACAACCAACGCAGAAAAGGAACAAACAAATCTGCGACAGCTCAATGCCATGCAATGTCTCCCATAAAAAACAACGATCTCTCGTCTAAAGCGGCCCGGTAACACTTTCCCATGTGACGAAACGCCGTTAACTGCTTCCAATCCGAATAGCCCAGAGGGCCTTTGATGCTGGGCACAATCCATCATATCATGCCTGATAAACGCCGTCTCTGTAAGAATGAACAAGAAGAATAAAAAAACACGAGGAGAAATCCCTCATCCAGTCGCTAGCAGGCATGCATAATCTTACACTGCGTATAGCAGGCATCTCTGTTACTTAATCCTCATCCAACGGCTTCATCAGCGGACTCTTCAGTCGTGTCGGACTACCAGCGCGACTGCGACGTCCTGCATTCACCAAACTCGGTACCAGCCTCTCTCTGCTCTCTGTCCTCACTGCCAAACCACCACGGTCCATGGAAAAGGGTGGTCGACCGTCGTCGAATCGCTCAATGTTGAGCTTCGGGGTGGCAAGGCCGGAAGAGCGCCCTGCCCTAGAGCCCTCGCTGCTGTCGGAGTGCTCATTCTCGTCAGAGTCGACAGAGCTGAGCTCGAACTGATCGGCATCGCCCTCTTCGAGGACCCGTTCGTAAGTCGCCGATGATCGTCCGAAAAGCTTGTTGGTGAATGAGAAGCCACGCCCGAACTTGCGAGGGCTGCCCGGACGCCTCGTACCCCAAACAGCAGACGCAACCTTGCCAAACCATCGTGCTCGGCGGTCTCGCTTACGCAGGAAGAAGGCTAGTACAACCAAAACCAGGATGAACGCCAGGAAGCCAGATCCAGATTTCGTCTTCGCCTTGTCCAGGAGCTCGTCGGTATCCCAATCATCATCGTCGTCGTTGTCTCCGATCGTGATGGGAGAGAATTTGGATCCTGCGGGTTCGAAATCGGTGGCGCCAGCGATGTTGCTTCCAAAGCCAACCGGCTGGGCACTTCCTGCGGGTGGGACTTGTCCGGCGGCATACAACACCATCTTGCCCAGGGTCCAGCTGACTTCGACGCCATCGATTTCGTTGACTGGCTGGAAGGGATCGACGAAACCCTTTTCCTTGGCTTCCTCTAGAGTTCCTTTCGTAACGTTCAGACCGGGTTGCGGCGTGTGTTCGAGTCCTGGTCGCGGAATGCCGATTCCTTCGTAAAGAACATTGATGAGCCAGGACGCCTTGAAGCAGGCTTCCTGGGCGTTCTTTGCCTTCTGGGCCGAGGACTTCTTTCTCGCATCGATGCTGGACTCGATATCCACCCAGTTCTGCGTGCAAAAGTCCACCACGTTCTTCTGGTACGTTGCCAAGTCATATGCCGTCTTGTGACCCTTTCCAAACACTCCGTGGGTCGTGTGCCAGAACTCCGAGACACCTACAAAGTGGTTTACGTCGAAATCGATGTTGGGTACGTGTTGGCCGTTGAGAAGGCAAGGCTCGTCTGTGCACGGAGTATCCTTTCCGAGAAGAGGCTCTGTTTGGCGCAGACATTCCTCGAATCGACCAGTGCCGAGCAGAGACAGTTCCTTGCCGACAGACTCGGCCTCGACAGGGTCGCCTTTTACGCTCGTTCTCAAGCCGGCAGGGAGGCACGGATCCGGGAGCTCGAGGTCGTTGGGCTTGCCGTACTGTTCCTTGAGCTTGTCGATATAACGCTCGCGGGCCTGGTTTGCACCATAGCCGAGCCAGGTAGCAGTGAAGACCCTGTGCTCGATGGTGCTGCCGTCCAGGGTGCGCAAGCGGACAAGCTTGAGGTCCTCGGCGTGTCTTTCGGCTTCTGTGCTGTTCGGCGCGAATGCAATCTGCGCCGAGGCACCTCCCATGTCCAGAAAGCCGTACGTGTGGTGGCCTTTGCCGTGCGTGTGCTTGTCGGGGTGGTCGAAACCGCCAAGCAGGTAGTTCGTGGCGAGCCAGCCGTACAGACCTTCCGTCTCACCAGAAATGACCTGGATGTTGGTGTTGCAGTCGGGTAGCGAGAATTTCGTATTTTGCTGCAGGTAGGAGCACATGTTGCGGAGAAGAGCCTTTTGTTGGTGGTCGGGAAGGAGACGCATGCCAGCCGTGGCCATGAGGTAGACGGGCGTATCGGCAACCTTCTTGTCGGGAACCTCCTTGAGGGCCAACTTGATGAGGGATTCCAGATGTCCATGGCCGATTTCTTCAGGCTTCTCGGCGAAGGAGGACACGCCGGGGCGAATCTTTTCGCTCGTCTGCAGCTTGATCTTGGGCAGACTATGGAGCTCTTCCACGGTGGCGTGCTTTATGGCTTTGGCATGATCCTTCCACTTATAGACGTACAGACGTGTTCCTGAGGAACCAGCGTCAAAGATGATTCCATATCGCCCTGTTTAGTGAGCACTTGAGTCAGCTGGGTGCACAATATAATGCCAGACGCGACGCATTCCATGAGCGTACATTTTTTCCCCATGAGGAGCAGCTGGCGCAGTCAAACTGCGGGTTTTTGTTGCAGGTTTATTCTAGGTCGGTTCTGGGTGGGAGAAGGCGCGACGGGATTATAGCATGGGCGAAGGGGTGGCCGATGATGGAGGATGCGTTATCGAGTTCGAATAAGCGTAGTGGCACTGCGCCTCGAGACTCGTTCGTTTGATCGATTCGAATCGGTTGTTGTGTTTTCGAGATCTGCTCCCTCGGTGGTTACGGTCGAGGAATTTCGGAAACGGCTACGATAAGGCTAGTCGCAGTCGAGATTCGTCGTGGGTCGCGGCGAGATGGGCAGAGTTCGCGTGGAAGAGGATGGGCGTTGGCAACAGTAATCCGTAAATTGAAAAGAAAAAAAATAAAACCAAAAAACAATGGGCAGTCGCAAGTGTAGGGCGTAGCGGCAGAAATTGATTTCAAAAGAGGTTTGTCGTCTAAGATTGATTCAAGCGAGCGTCGGTCATCCTGGAGATTGGACAGGAGAGATTGGGGAACGAAGGTTGGCAATTGATTGCTCGATTGATTATCGGCGTCAGGGGAATAAACGGCCAAGGCTCGCGAAAGGGACGGGGGAAGTAAAAGAAGTCTGGAGACGTGGTTCTAGGACTCGGGGGTGGAGGGAGCTGATGGAGACACAGACGCAGACGGCGGGACGCAGACGCACTCGCGGTTGGTGAGTGGGTGAACAGACACAGAGCAAACGGGGACGACGACCGGGAGACGGACGACGGAGCAGGGGGGTGTGGCTCGTGTTGGGGCCTGGGCTGGCACGCCTTGGTAGACTCGGTACCTAACTACCTATGGAAGTCTCTGGCGTCCCTCTGGGCATGGGATTACTGAGGTGACAGGGTGGCAGAATGACGGGACAGGGTTGCATTCGGCCAGAGATTACGCACCCCACGCACTGTAAGTCGTTTTGTTATCTCATGTCTTATCGGCGAAGAAAAACCGGATAACCAATGGGAGTCGAGGGCTAAGGCAGGTCTCCACACTGTGTCGGGCACTTGCTTAAGTACCTGCCTTGGAGGCTTAGCCAAGGTGCCTCGGTGTCTGCAGGCTGCGTGGTGTGTTTGGTCCGACCTTTTCGTACCTTTTTGAACATTAGTGTTAAAGGTGAGGTGACTGGAAAGATGGCAAGCTGTGGTGTGTGTCTGCGCCGGTCTTGACTTCAAACGAGGGAGTGCGTAACCGTCTGATTGTTGGCCTTGATTGGTGCCCTCGGGGGAACGTGCCTTTTTCCCTCTCGACTGCCGGGTATAGTCGCCCAGGACTGCACACTGCACAGTACCTCACTCACTAAGGTACGCAGTGTGAGTCGTGACAGGGCAGCACCCAATGGAAGGTTGGACGGAAATGCTCTCGGGGTTTCTGCATCTCGATGTGGTAGGTACGGATACTTGCGCTGTATCCACAGGCGCCAAGGTACCTTATCTTGCGTGTCCTCCCTTGATCATCGCCTACAGATACACTAGAGGTTCCTTGCTGATACGGACCATCAACCCGTAGACCGTCGACTTTATCCCTCACTTCCCTCTCCTTCGACTAAACAGGACCGTGCCAGCGGGTGCATCAATTAATGGAAGAAAAAGAAGCCTTGGGGGAATTGGGGGGGACCACACCCAGCAATAATCCAGCGCCACTGTGCACCTACTGAGCAGTGTCCACAGGGCAAATGGGTGGAAGTGTCGGGCGTGCCGTGGTTCCTTACTCGCAATCGTCGCCTCCCTCTGGCTCGTGCACCGTGAGAATTCTTCGGATTGCTCACTGGGCTGGTGGATCCCCGCTAGCAGACACCCTCAGTCGTCGAACTGCAGAACTTGGTTGGACCCCTGACTTGGCGTGTCAGATTGGCCAGACGGGAATGCCCACGTCGTGACTACGGAGCACACTGTGCTCGCCTTGCTACGAAGTACTTTGTTCTCCGTACCTTGGTTGCGGAATTTGGGAAGCTTCTCTGCAACCATCGTCGTTCCCACCCGACGATTCCAAACTTCTCACTGTATGGATGTGCTTACCTCATCACATGTCCACCCTGCCTGGGATATATTTATCCCCCGCCACGAGTCTCCCGTTCCTGTTAGTGGAGTTATGCAGATGCAGGGCACAGTGCTCCGAGACAGTGCTGAGGCATGCAGGCAAGTCAACTGTGCCGTCACGCAACTAATAAAGTAACCGGCCCACGGTTACGACGAGGATTGCCCCGTCTGCAATCGCAACCTTGGTCTAATTCCTTGTTCTCTTCCCTTTCTTTTCCGATCTTGGAATTGGTGCACAATCTAATGAGACTGTGAGATGTATGGTTGCGCAAGCCGCATCTCGTCTTTAGACCGCCGCGAGTGTATCAAGTCGAGACTTTTCCCCTCCTGCTACTCGTTTTTCTTTCTTATTCTTCATAGACTTCAAAGGGATTGATACATTGGCTCTCGACTTTGCCCTTGGACGATATACCTTCGTACTACGGAGTACAGGCAAGACATTTTACAGAATATTTCTACTTTGGGTTCGAATGAGGCTCTCCAAGTCCAGGTCAATACCTATCGTACCTTGCAAGCAAGGTGCAACTCGACGACCCACCCCCACCCCATGATATCACGTTGTGCTTAACCTCCCATTTTATAGCCTTTCTTTCGTCTCAACATCCCGTCTGCTCTACCGGCATCACCAACTCTCCTTGGATTTGTCCTTGTTCCCGCCCGCTTTGATATCTGAAACCACCGAGCGCCGATGTTGAGCACCAAGGTCATATGCCATCGTCCGGGGCTGCAGCGAATGGCATCCGCCCTCCCGCCGCGCATCATCCGTCGCTCCCATTCACACACACTGTCAACGCTCGTCCTCGCTTTCACCCGTCCTCCAGATGGGATGACTCCCCAACGCCTCCCATTGTAATCCCAGCTTGCGCGTATCCTGAGGCCCGGATCCCAGCTCCGGGAGAACAGGCAATGCGCTATACACCAAGGCTGTCTGACTGCTGCTGATATGCATTGGTGACGAAACTACTAGTCGAGGCTTCTGTCTTCGTTCTTGCAGGCAGTGTCTCCCTCTACACTGTCGCCACCACTGCACCGACCGCTGCGCTGCTGCTTGTAGCCATTCGCCGCCTAACATTTGGCCGTTTTCGCCGCTCTTGGCGCGAGCTCTGTTGGATTTCTGCAGCTTCTTCCGTTTCTTCAGCATAGTCTTGGGGCTCTCTTGGCCAGTTCTGACGTAACGCTGTTCACCCACACGCGACAACGACGACGTTGGGCTGGATCTCTGGATAGACCTCGTTCGGCCGAATCGTGGCATGACAGCGTGTCGAAATTTTGCTGGCAGGCTAACCAACTCGGCTCGACTCAAGACAAAATTGATGTGCGTATATCAACTATCAAGGGACTGCAAAACGCAAGACCGATACCGTTGTGCCCCCCTGATATAAGTCACGTCTTCGTACCCAAAAGTCGTTGTTCCTTCTGCCACAGCTCGTGGGCCATCCTCGAACAAGGTACCGACCTCGTTTCAAACTCTTGAACAAATGTTTTGGTGTCAAAAACGATTCTGTGGGTCGTCCGTCGCCCATGTCCTTTTTGCATCTTCTCCATCCATTGTCCCCTCCAAAACACACGCCTAGTCAACAAAGGCATATGTTCTTGAGGCGGACAATCATGGCTCATGTCACGGGTCCGCCAAATGGCCAAATGCTGCGGGAGCGAGGCCTGGACGTTTGACTGCAGTCCCGAAGTGTTAGTCTCCATGTTCTAGTGGCTAAGCCTGGAGGAAATACCATGAGAATACAGCTCGGCTTCGTTGCGTCCCGTAGAGCCATAATTACCGTGACTGATATGACCAGTTCGAATTCCGGAAGAGAGACCAACTCCTAGGCCTCGTCCACAGGAGATGGGCGGATGCCTTGCAAATGGGAGATTCCCCGAAGGACCGCGAGGCATGGGTGTTTCCGTTCCCGTACCCAGCCCAGGCGCAGTCGATAGCCCGAATCTTCCGTGGCTGCCACTGCCGTGTCCTCGGGGTGTACCTCGTGGCGTGCTCATGGTGCCGCATGCATATTGTGTTAGCATGCAGTTGCGTTGCATCAGAACAGTATCAGACTAACTTTGCGCAGGTCCTGGTTTTGGCCAAGCTCTGTCTTCCCGTAACGGCCCAGAGCCGCCTCCGCCGCCAAGCACTCGTCGATGTCCCCTTTCCGGCCCAACGTACGAGTGCGCATTGTTGTACGCAGAATCCGATTACTGTTCTCAGATATTCTGCCTCGCTGCGGGTTCAGGGAACTCAAAGGCTGGTAGTTGTGTGCCATATTGGAGATTGGAGTCAACTGCATCCGAAGCGGCAGCCTCCATCTGTCCCAACTCGGCTTTCCGTTTGATCTTGTCGTAGAGCTCCTGGACTTGTGTGAGCTTGCGGCACTTGTCTTGGTAGGAACGGGCAAGCTCTTCGTGTTTCCGTCGCATGTCATCGTAGTCATCTGAAAGAGCTACTCGATGTTAGCAAGCTTGTCTGTGGCCTCGGCGAGGGGTCATGCCGTCGTTTCGTACCTCGAATCTTTTCCTGGAGACCCGAAATGTCGGCATTCGCATCGCCAACTGTCTTTTCGAACTTGACGTTCAGGGTTTTGAGCTTCTCTGTCAGTGTCTTTTCCAGGTAGCGCTGGTATATGCTGTGCTAGGTAAGTGGCCATTGTCAGAGTAAATTTGGATGGGAGCCAGCTCACACTTCTTGGGTCGTCTGATAGGCCCAAAAGCTCAATGCTCTTCCTGCACACTCCATGATGATGTTGGGGCTCAGCCCGCTGAGAACGCTCGTTTTATAGTCCTCGGTCAGATTCAAGTTGGTCACCATGGCATCGTCTGGGTTGTTGAGCTGGCATTCGCAAGCCGGGCACGACTTGCGGCGATCCGGAGCTTGGCCTGTCAGGCCATGGCGCTTAGAGCACTCTACGCAGAATATGTGGCTACACAGGTTCGGTCAGCTCGCAGCTGCTTGATCATGCTGAAGACATCTTCCTCACCTGCACGTGGTAACCAGAGCCTGGTCACTGAGCTCCTTTCGACACCTGAGGACGTTGCATTTGAGAGTGTGTTCCATCGAAAATTTCGATCCTGGAGGTTTTACGGTGGCTTGGAGGACATGCGATGTTTGTAGAAGCTAAATTCTGGTCTGGCTGTTCGATGCCGTGAGCTATCGAGCGGTTGTTGCGGAGACGATGATTTCAGTCCGAGTAGATACGATCGTAATCCGCTCGCGAAGCGCCAGTAGGTTCATGATCAGTTGAACTTCGGATCTCTCTCAAGATGGAACTCTCCGGACGTAACAGGCATCGGTAGCTCAGGAGCATGGGATAGAAGAACGGGGGTCATTGTTGCGAGCAGAGAAGTTCATGTACGTTGGAGGTAGCTTTCTGGGTGTGCATTCCTCATCCGGGATTATTTGAGGACATTGCGCTTGCTAGGGGTTTTCCATGTGCGTAGACTGATGAGGTAAGGTACGTGAGTTCCGCCCTTATAAAATCTCAAGGTGAGGAAGGTGCCTACCTACACTGGGCAGGTCAGTAGCTACCTCAATTGCCCAACTTGATTGTGCGCAGGCCTGTATTTAGAGCACGGCCTTTTGATGGTGCTCCTGCCTCATCCTAACATTGTCAGGTTACTGTACCCAGTACTCTGCGGGTGTAATTCACCTAAGAGGTAGGAGAAATGGTGAAAGAGCACGACGAGGCGCCTGGCCCATTGAAGTCGCTCGGACTCACTTCATCTTGTTGACGTGTGCATGGAAGAGCTGATACCTAGACCTTGATTAACGAATATCGCTCCTGATGGGATCCGATTTTCGAAGCTGAGGAAGGCTTCCAGAAAGTCGGCTGCCGGAGCCGGTGGGAGACCCAACCCGACTGCACCGGAGTGGGGCGCACCCCAACGGCCCCCAATCCCCGCAATGCGGTTCGTCTCGTCTCGGTCTCTCGGCCGGGTTTGAGAGACCCATAATCAACCGGATTAACGGGGCCGGCACTTTTCGCCGCGCTGTGGACGCGTCGACGATGAGACCTGCATGAAGCAGTGTCACTAGAAAACCACTTTGCTTTCTACTTCGACTAACTACCGGCAGCCCAGTGGCCCCCAAAAGGTTTCAAGAAGACTCCTATATGCCCGAGGGGATAACATTGAGCCTCGGTGTTCCCGCATAACGGTCACAGCATGACCCGGTGGTCGCATCGCCTGCTGGAGGCATGACTCGTATGCCGAGTCGCATCCCGTCGACCGAGGCTATTGGCACGCCGGTGCCATCGGGAACGTAGGGCCGGTGTCGAGAGATGAACGAAGCCTTATTCGTGGTGGGATGGCCGAGTCACATCGTGTCCTGGCGCCCTAGCATCAAGTCTCTCGGCTCAATTGGCGTAGTGCACCTGTGACTGGGAGTCTAGAATCCGAGCGAAGACTGCATCCTGGCCGGGGTACCTCCTAGACCCTGGGGTATAGAGGCGCAAATATGATCGCACAGAGTGAGTACAGATGGGAGGGCCGCCGCGGCAACTAGGCGCAGAGTGAATTGTCTGTCAAGTTCAATTGTGTACGACCTGAAGATAAATATCTTGATGAATTGCCGTTGAGTCCAAAATGCCTGGGCTCGGCACCTGTTGTGACGGGGCGTCGGGCATCTTCTCAACGCCACACACCTGCAGAGGCCCCTTGTCAAGTAATTACGTCAACTCTTGATGAGTAACAGTTGCACTGAAAGCAACCTTTGGATACAAACATAATCGAGCTCGACGGGTCTCTCTCCAGTGGATTGTGGTGCCTGACATTATCTAGCAAACAAGGCCTGTGATTCGGGCATCGTGCAGATACACGTTTTCATGTCTTCGCTCCTTCACGGCAGGTCTACTGGTGAGACATGGCCGGTCCTCGAAAGGAGACAAACGAGAGGAGGAGTAGAGGCGGTTTTGGTCACCCACTGTATGGCCCTTCGCATTGGCAAGGCTCTCGAAGTAGCGTGGCATCTCGTTAAAATGCTCAACACTACCCTGTCTTCCCCGGGCAGAGGAAGAGCAGCTCGGCGGTTAGGGTCGCCGCCGATCGTTTACACTGCCAAATTACCGTAGAATCGTAGTGTGGCGTAGTGAGCAAGCAGCAAGGTACGGTGAAAAGTAGGAGATAGAGAGAGAGAGACATGTGAGGCGTGAAAGGGTAGGGGTAGACAGGCAGATGGCAGAAAACTCAGAAGCATAAAGACCAGAACATGGGTCATGAGATGATTTTGGATGTGTGGGGTGCGTGGCGTCGATGAGGGGGAGTTCAAGCAGGGGGTGCAACTCTGCTCTTTGCTGTCTGCGGCCCGACAACCCAGAGAGCCCATCCTTGACACCTCCACCAACACATTTACCCGCCCAATTGCAACTCGGGTCCTCTCGGATACCCTGCGCGTCCATCCTAGCCCGGTTTACCTCCTTACCTCGGATCATGGGAAACCTCATCAACCTCACTTCTCTGACTCTCCCCCAGCTCTACCTGAAATTCCTGAAATTCCTGAACACCAAGCTTCTCTTTGGGGAATGGGGAGCATGACGCTAAGAAAAAACGGCACCCCTTTGAACGAACCATCTGCTCCGATCCGACCACTCACCTCCCCCCTCCAGCCTTGTCCCGGCCGATACACCATGGCATGATCGCCCGCCCTCCCGATCACCACGGTATGCTTGAAGTGAATAACAAAAGGTCACCTCCCCTTTGTGCTCTGTCATAGTTGTGCAACCCGAGGTAAGGTACACTTGCGCTATGTATTGTTCAGGGGTATGTGAAGCTCCTGTTCTTCGTCAGCAGACCTACATCTTGCTGAATACTGGTGAGTACATCGTAATATGGAGCAGACTCCTGCTTCCAAGCGGCGGGGAAGGTTGAACAACGTTCCATAGTTCTGCGGTACGTAAGATCCTGAACACCACTCGCATCCAAACCCTCTTCATAGTCATGTGCCTGCCATGGCCGCAGCAGGACATGAAGTTATGCGGCCACGCAGGGAACTCATTAGGATCGTAGGACCGATCATCAAGGCCCAGTCTCGCCTTGCCGGCACTCCAGAGTCCAGAGTAGCGACTCGCATGGTAAAACACACGTGGCCGATGTCATTGTTGCCAACGGCCGGGCGGGCCCGGGGTTAGATTGAGCTTCAGGCTCTCTTGTCACAGCTTGTATTCTTCTAGGGTCTCATTTGATTGCAGGTCATACGTAAAATCGTCATCGTCATTTCGGGGCGTTTCCAGTAACCTTCGCCCGCCATCATGTCCCGTTTTCCATGCTTTCAGGCGCCCGCCACCCTCCTCTTTTCTCCCCCTTTTCTTTTTTGCCCCGTCAATGTGACCGGCGTACGTTCCAGAAACTCCGAGCACTGTTTTTGCTCACCCTTTTGGACATGCGAGCTTATGTACAGCATCTCTGGCTTCGGCTATAATGCCCTCCGCCAAGTGTCCCAATCCTAGCAAGAGGATCCAAGTTTGTACCAGAAAGAGAGAAAAGATATGTGCCGGAAAACAAAGTCATAGCAAACACCCAATCAGACACGTCAATGGACGAAGAAGCCGCCCTCCATGCCGGCTACCTGGCTGCCCATCATCCCGTAGTCCATGTGCATCATATGCTCGTTGACGTTGTACGGGGAAAAGTCGACAGCCTGGTCAGGACCCTGGCCCCAATACATGCCATCCATATCCCATAGTCCATGCTGATCGAGCATGCCCATCATGCCCATTCCTTCGGGCTCCAGGCCGATGGGTGACATGTGCAGCTCCGCCTCGGCCATCAGCATCCCTTGCTCGCCCGCCAACCCTTGCAGAGGGCTCTCTGACCGCATCGACGGCTGTCTCGAGGCTTCGTACATTCGCCACACGACCTCTCGGCTACGCTTCGCCGCCAATGACCAGTCCTCCATGGCCTCCAGCAAGTCGAGGATCGTTTCGATCTGCTGGTGCCAGTCGGCCACGCGCGGGCTATTCCATTCCCAGAACGTGCTGACCAGCGGGATCATGGCCGCCTGGTAGAGGAACCACACAGCGTTCCATCCAGACATTTGGTTGCGAGTCCATTCCCGGGCAATGTCCTCAATACTCTGCTTCGCGAGCTCGCGGCACGTCTCAATGGCTGCGACGTCCTGCTCCGCCACGTGAGACAGCGAACCGTTGCTAGCCAGGCTCAGCAGGACGGGTCGGTGGAGGAGCATCCGCAGGTTCTGGTATCGCCACTTCATGATGCACCGGGCAATGTACAACGGCTCGGCGCAGGGGTCGGTCGTCCTCAGGAGCCATGGTAGGCTGCTGTACCAGTTGACCAGCTGCCCGTCGAGGTTGCAACGGTCTTCCGCTCGCAGGAGGGGCGAGATGGCCAACAGGTCCTGGATCTGCGTGGCAATCTTGCAGAATTTGATGTTCTCGATGAGCGGCAAGATGCCAGCATGCTGCGCAGAGTCCCGGCCCTGGTTGATTCCAAACTCTGGGGGCCGGATGTTGATGGCAGGGCCCCATCGGCCGAATGAGGGTCGTCCCATGGTTGTCGTGGCCCACGTGTCGAGGCAGAAGAGACTCCACCACGTGCGGCGTCTGGTCTCGGCGGCGGCGATGTCGCTCGACCCTTGAGCCAGGCTCTCTCGGTGAAGACCGAGGGCGCTCGCCATTCTTATGGCGGCGCCGAGGACGGCGTTGGCCATGTTGGGTCTGTTGATGTAGTGTAAATAGTAGCCTCCAATCAGCGCGAGAGCTTGCACCATTTCGATATGGCTACTGCCAAAGGCATCCATGGGCAGATGCTCCATGGCCCTGTTATAGTAGTTGATGTGGTTGTAATCGTCCGACTTCATGGCGACGATGCTGCCCATGGCAAAGACCATGTTCAGTAGTGCTAGCCAGGGGGCATCGAAGCGCTGGCCTTCCAGATAATCGGCTCGAAAAGCGGCCTCGTCCAGCATGGGAACGAAGACGTGAATGCGCTTGAAGTAAGCGTCAATGAGCGTCTGCCCCTTCCATGACCACGGGATGCGTTGGGTCTCCTTGGGCACGGCGCCTCTCTGTTGCATGGATGGGAAGCTGTGTGTGACTTCGGCGCTCTGGAGCGGCATGCTGAGCGTATTGCGGAGTGCCGGCTGAACCTTCATGAGGCACATGAGCGCGGCTTTGATCGAAGAGGCGCCGAGATATGATGATTGCCGGTCCACGGAGAGCGAAAGAGCGTTCACATCGTCGGCCTCGATGGGGATGGGATCGCGCACGCGGCGTTCTTCGTCCCACTCCGTGTCCCGGCCAGGCATGAGCTCGAGGCTTGAGAAGCCCCGCTCGGAGCCGGAGCAAACCGGGGAGTCTAGTTCCTGTGAGAGGGGGGACATGTTGAGAGGCGGTGAAGGGAGCGCGGTTGGCGTGTCCAGGACCGGATGTTCGAGGAGACCAAGAAGGTCGTGGCGAGATAATGGAAGTAGTGATTGTACGTCTTGGTGGGGGAAGAGGCGCTTGAGAACAGAGCGGCACTCCTCGAGAGACTGTGAGAGTGCCTCGAGCGTCTTGCGCGAAGGGATGACGCGCTGTCTGTGCTTATCATAAAAGCAGCGTTTGGGCGCCCGGCTTGAGAGACATTGGCCGCATGGTTGCTGGCCATCACAGCGGCTGTCAGAGAGGTTAGATGACATCGGGTCAAGAGAGGCCGAGCGGAACTTACATTTTTCGTCTCTTACATTCGGCGCAAGCATGTGGAGTAGTGATTCTTTTGGAACCTGACGAGTTCGTCGATTTGCCGCTCTCCTGCGACTCTGACGTCTGCTTCCGTGGCGTCACGCCCTGGACTGAATGGTGTGAGTTGGAGAAGAGAACAACGGCTCAAAAAGCTGCTCGAGACTTACAGGTGTGAAACATTCCACCCTGAGCGGGTATTGAGATCGACGGGGCCATGTTCGCGTTTGCTGAGAAGAAAGACTTGCTCAAGCCGACGCAAAGCTGAGATGGATAGTAAGAGCCTCAGGTGATTTTGTCAAGAGGCGTTGAAATGATCAAAAGATCAAATCTCTCTATCTTTGTCTTTGCGGGAAATCCAGACGCACAGATCAGTTCGTCGACAAGGTTGGCGCAGACGGAGACATTATATACAAACTGCAAGGAAGAGTTGTTGAGTTGAGCCAAAATGAAGTACCCTCCTGAGTACGGCAACATTGGGTGTGGGGAAAAGGAGCATGGGTCTCGAGGTGCAATGGAAGAGAGGGAAAAGAGGCGATGGAACCTCAATGCCGTGTCGGCTACGTGAAGCAAGATGGACAGGCAATTGAGCTTAGGGTTGGCCGGCCGGAACCAAACCAGGCTAGACGGCCAAGCAAGTGACTAGGGGGGGGGCTCACAATGGAGGGGGGGCTTGATCCAGATTCAAAGAGTCTCTGGTCCACAGCGAGGTAACATCTGCAGAATGTCGATTGCATATGTTCACGGTATGTGAAGAGAAGAGGCGGCTGGTGGGCTGTTTCTTTTTCGAGAGAAAGGCAGAGGGCAGAATGAGCTAGGACGAGGGGAACCGAGAGAAGTGGGTTTGGTGTACAAACATGGGCGCGTTGGAGCCTTGGAGGCGACGAGCCGAAGAGGTGGTCAAAGTCAAACTTGCGAGGTTAAACGTGGAGCCGTAGACTCGCACCTAGTGTCAGGCACGATGACCGGGGTCTCTTCTCTCTCAAAATCCCTGGAGGAGGGGCGTGTACGGATGACGAGAGTGAACGAGACTGTGACAGGGCCAAGTCCCGGAGGGACGGGAAGAATACCTAGGCACTATATCATCAGACCAAAAGACGAGGGACGAGAAGCGTGTTCGCAGAAGACCACTCGCTGTCAGAGCGAGGCATTGCGCTGAGTGGTGGACCTGGTCTCGCAGAGATTCGAGTGAGGCGGGAAGAAGGGAAGACCTCGTGGCGGTGTCTTGGACTCCAGGGGCTCAAGGATCGGGGCCAAGGCCACTACCGAGGGCGGCCGACACAGGCACACAGGTACCATGGTACGGGAGGTTCAGATGGTGGGAGAGGTGTAATAACAATGAAGGTCAGTGTTGGTGAGTACTGTTCCCATGGTTTATGATAGGTAGTCCATGGTAGGGTAGGAAGAAGCGGAGGACGAAGCGAAAAGACACACCCCCTTGGATATCGAGGCGATCTGTGATTGGGGCAGAAAATCTGGAGAGTGTGGAGGAAGATGAGGAGGAGGAGGGATGACAGGTTTGTGATACTGTGGCTGGTGAAAGATGGGATGGATGGGAAAATGCAAGTTTGCTAGATACAGCAACGACACAGCTCAGGTGACACGGCACGATGGGCTAATGTACGGACGAAAATATGGGGATTGGGGTAAGGTTGCAGTGCGTGAGTGCCTCTAAACCTCGTTGTGAGGAGATTTGCGAGAATGGGAGCGAAAAAGGTGTAGGAGGGATGGGTGGACACTGGACAAGATTGGGTTGGTGTTGTCGTCCGGACCGATGGGCAAATTGTTAAATTAATCACCAGGCAAAGTTTGGCACTGGAGGGTAATCAATGTGAGAGAGTGAGCGAGTGAGTGAGGTGAGTGGTGAGTGGTCCGGGGGCGGGGAAACCGGCGATGGGAGGGCGGGGGGACGTCGGGTCAAAGTGGGGTTGCGTACCGGGCCACGGGTGGACAGACCACTCACAGAGTCAGAATGGAAGACGGGACAACTTTGGAGATGGGAACGTACCGCTCGCAACCGTGATTATGTCCCCTACCCGATGTGACCAATTTACCCTCGGTACCTCTTTCCTTCTAGGCCCTAGACATTGCTACCCTGTACTCCGTACCTACCACCTTGTGTACGGATACTGCCAACCAGGTGTGTACGGAGTACCTTAGTGAAGAGGAAAGCGCAAGCAAGGCGTGGGCATAAGAATAAGAAACCTACACCATGTAGGCAACATCGCATTGCATCGCATCACATCACATCTGGCATCCGAACGGTTACTGGGATCCTTATTCGTTCTCAGACATAGTTCCTGGTGCCTTGATCCACGGTCAGGTGCTTATTGCAAGTGGCAATGGCTTCCACGTTGGACGGGTTGCGGGTGTAAAGTAGTGTTTAGGTTGACAGCCGTCAGCCACTGACTGGTGGGGAATCTCAATCGGGTGGGGCCGAACCCCTGGCACGCGAAGGTAAAGTTATTGCCTTTTCTTGCACTGCTTAGGTAAGGAGAGACCTTCGAGGCACGGACCGTTGACTCCAACTTTCTTTTTTGTTCTCGAATTCTTGAACGACAGGTGCAACGAAGTGAAAGAGGCAGGAACCAGTTCCCCTTTAGCATCGTAAGAGGCAAGTTCTACTGGCTTACCTAATGCGTCATCAGCCACACCGGCACTATGTAACCCCGTCTCAACCATAGCATTTACACCTCATTTCAACGACGGCGACAACCACCTCACGAAATTCTACCAGTATTATCCGTACCGCCCTATCCGAACCCGAAGCTCACTCCCGTCTTGCCCGACCCTCTCTCCCCCCTTTCTTTTGTCCAGCCTTGATGAGCCTTTCAGGTCTTCCGTCTCCGTTTCCGCGCATATCCGCAGTGGAGCGAGATCCATCCTGCAAATGCGCGTTGCCTGCGCATCACCCACCAGGTATTTCAGCGTGTGCCTTTAGGCCCCATCATCTGTTCTTTTTCTCTCCATTCTCTCCACCTTGACGACTGGCCACGATGGGCTTCCTCTAAAACCCTGGTTGCCAGGCTAATTCATCTGGAGGCGTATGGAGGAGTGAGGAGGTGTGGAAGAAATAGACAGGGTGGTACCACCGCCGATCCAGGGTATCCGTACACCTTCTTTCCAGAGCCCCTCACCCACCCCTCCCCTGTTTCTCCAAGCTGTCCCCGCATCCTTGTTAAAGAAGACGGCCTCCAATTTGTGAGGGGACCAAATATCTTTGACATCGGACTCTTTTTCATGGACAGACGAGACGACACCTTCTCGGCCTCATGCGGTAGCCCGCCAGCAGTTCGACGTGGTAGACCATCTCATGTCTTGCACCTTGATCCGGTCTGCGATCCGGTCTTGTCTAACTGGCGGACCGGCTCATTGCAGCTCACTACGGCCGGCTTGCTTACCATCACCCCCTCATCGGTCCATTAGAGCATGATATCTTCTTGACCGAACGAAAACGAAGGAAATGATGAACGGCTTGTCGGACTCTGAGAGGCCATCTCATGGTTTCATCTTGAACCTCGTCATGGGAAGCCGCATTGGAGGATCCGAAGGCGAATAGCCTCGCGGCAAGTGTCGTGAAGCTATCTTCAAGTCATAGCAGCGTTCAAGTATAGGTGCTTCTTCCAAGTCCCAGTGGACTTGCTTCCATTCCGCTCCAACAAGGAGACCTTGTTTCTGCCCGGCTTCGATCCCGAGAGCCTTCGGCTGTTTCGAAGCACGTCCCGTCGGCATGCGCCGCCCATCGTGGGTCTCAACTTTGACTTCATCGATCCAGAGTGACCGACCCTACCTACGGATACCTCTTACAGGAGCGCCAGATGGACGAGGCGGCTCGCTCACGCATCCATCATGACCCATGTCACGCCAGCGTGCGCTTATTCTTCTTCTTTACTTCTTCCTCTGCTTCTTGGAGTACTTGAATCTGCCGCCCATCCCATATAGCTCCATAATCACTCCTACCCTCCCCACACCCCTTTGCATTGCAAGTTTGGTTCCTCCAACCACGTTCCTTCCTTTACCGTCTTGACCTTTCCTCCCTTGGTCTCCATTCCGGCCGGCCTTCAACATGACTGGGTACGTATCAGAGTCTCACGTGCGCCACATGGACGGGACGACTGTACCTGGAGGGCCTTCACTAATCAACAACGCCGAGGCACATCAGGTGGACAGCCCTCCACGCAATGACACGCCTTGATGAGAAGCTGTGCCTGGCACCTCTCCCGACGAACCGTTCCCATGTCCCTTGCGTACTGTCTGCCGCCCGCCATCCGTTAAAGGAGCAGATTTGCCTAAAGTAAGGGACGCTCTATCCCACTGCTAAAACCCACACTAATGCATCCAGGTCTTTGCGGACCCAAAGAACGACAGACGGCTCACTGAGAGACTTCCGGATCTTGTTCCCATCACGTCTGTCTCTATCCTCTGCCGACGCACCGCACTGAAGACCCGGCTGTGGCGATGACCGCTCGTGTGCTTGTCAAGAGTTAACCTTTACTTCGCGGTCAACCTCATGCAATGCATCTGTACTCATTGGGCATTCGACACTCCACAACGTCACCTCTCTCCTCCATCGACCGGGCAAGACTAGAGGTCCAAATCACATCGACTAAGGTGTGGCATGCTCGATCCGGTCAGCCGACAGCACCTTGCTCTTAGGCGCCCTTCTTCGCTGGACTGTAGCGGGTGCCTGCTCCCGCATAACCTTGGGTATTCGAGGAAAGACGATTCTCTCCCACTTATGCCGCCTACGCCCGTCAATCCAGGGAGTAGTGGCCTTCCCGACGGCTTGACGTGAAACATTGTCTTTCGCTAATCTATCTAGTCACGACATATGTTGGCTTGTGGAATATATCCCTCTCCGACTTGCCAAGTGCCTTAAAACATGCCGACACGGTACTCTACTGTTTTGACATCCCAAGCCACCGCAAAAGATGGTCTTTGGCCACGTCAATCAATGAGGCGGCATCGTTTTCGCAAACCACCAGGCACTCCTGCAGTAGCTTGGCCATGGTCTGCAGAGGATGATCTCCAAGGTTTCTGGAGGTATGGTTCCCCAGATTAAGGATTGTGCAATAGCAGAGGGTATCGGACCCGGCGAACCGTCTAGACTTGTCGCCTCCTGTCTAGCCGCGCTTCTCCTGCGGGGATCTTTGAGTCACGGGTTGTGGAGGTAGGGGTGCGTATGTTTGCATTGAGCATGGTTGATGGCCCAGTCGCCTTCCCAGTACCGGCTTGTGTCCGACGCTGACTGAAGCTTGCAACTCTCCAAGCTGACAGTCGACCGGGGCAGTATAACCGTGATTTACACAGCCAGATTCTTCCGCAAGGCCGGCCCCAGACTATCACCAATTTGCGAGCCATCACAATGACAAGGGCCTCTCTGACGACTATCCGTACGGCGCCTGCGGGATACACTCGGAAATGATGCAAAGTGGCGCAAGTACGTCCTCGAGCCTGCGATTCTGAGGCTCGTACGTGTCGTTCAGACTGGCTTCCGAAAGGGGCCGCCCAGCTTACCATGTTCTCCGGCACAGCAATTCGGCCCGCCACCTTTATCGACACGTGTTTAATCTTATTGACGCATCTGGCTCGGCTGCGCGACGGCTGCGCCCGATAGACAGGGAAAGTCGTCGAGTGACTGCTCTTTTCAACGGGCAACGAACCCGTTTACGGACCAGCCCGCACGGGGACGGCTGTGCCTTTCTCTACCCGTCACCTTGAAAGGGCTCTCGGGTTAATTCAGGGCCCGTTCGTCCATTTGATGAGCGAGGAAGAAGAAGATCTTGGGTGCTTCGCTTTCGAGCAGACGTCATACATTCTGACGAGTCTTGACATTTCCTTTGCCGGCCCTTGATCTCTTCGAAGGTTGACTCGAGATTCCATCCCTCGATCTTGTACTCGACGACCGCACTGCGGGATCGTACCAACAAAGGTAGCATTACGTCGCAGAGGAAGTCGGCGCTATTGTTCCATCACTTGAACTAGACGACATAGCCGCCGTCCAAAACCTTCAAGTCGGTTACATTCTACGCAGTCCATGCATCCTGACCCATCTTGGATGTGCATCTTGAAGAGAGTCTTTCCTTGACCGCCATGATAACCGCTCGACGGAGGCATGCGGCTTGCAAACCGTCTCGAGATGCATCGCCCAGTCCCAGAGGCACACATCACATCGTGCGGCAGCCCACTTTGACACTTGCTCGGGCAACTCGCCGTATGTATTCGACTTTACCGCCCGCCGCCGGTTCAAACTGCTAGGCAAGCCGGATGAACCTGCAGAGGGATCGTGAGGTTGAGGGTTGTCTGCTGACACGGCCCATAGGCACACACATCCATCTACACCCTCCTATTCCCGCCGGTGGCTTGCGTATTGCTTACGGATCGTGGCAGACACTGAAGAACTGTCAGATAGACATTTCGCTAGTTTGCTTTTCCAATGTCTTGGAGGCCACCCTTTCGGAAAGCTCGCCGAACACTTGGGCACCCGCTGACCGTCACGCCCAGGTTCTGTACCAAGCAAAGCCACGCCCACTCGCTTTACAAAGATGTCGCTAATCAGATTCTTGTCCCGTCCGGAGCCGCGCTTTTGCATATCCAATTCTGGACATCCGGCTTCAAAGTCGGTTTCTTCCTGGTCTGATAACCCTTTGCGGCCTTTTTTCTACATTTTCAACCTTCTTTCGTTGTCGTTGTCGTCGTTGTTGCTTTTTTTTTCCCCCTCAGTAGCGCAGTATGTTACATTGTTTCTGTATGAATAAGACCACTAAGACCACAATAACCGGGCGGCTCCGCTGTTATATGCCGTCGTTTGAGTCAGGGAAGAATCTTCAACCCGGCATTCCTCACTTATCAGATTCTTTCTCTTCAAAACGCAGGGGAACCCGAGTATTTGGGGGCCGTTGAAGCATTTATATCCTATATTCCACCGGTATGATCTGAGAAGCTGCCATCCTTATCTCTCCGAAATCGTCCGAGTTCTTGGCATGCATTTTCTATGATGTGAGGTTGTACTGTGTCTGTAAAGATCAGACGATGCCTCTCTCACCGCCTGACATTTTGTCCCACAACCCGGGAGTTTTCATTCTTGGGACCTGATATCATGACAAGACTGATACATCACTCTTCGTGTGCATATGTACTGTCACGACTTAACAGTTGGCGGTGAATACGGTCCTTGAAGATCGTGAAGCCGACGGGAATCATATCATGAGGCATAGTAGGTGTGACTCCTGAAGCTTGCCAATGTCAACCTCCGTCATGTTCCACTTGCTCCAAAAACTCCAAAGCGGTTCCGCATAGCCCCTGGCCGCATTGCAATTCATCAACATCCTAGCCAAGGTAGCTGTAAGGGACTGCGGTCCGACGTGATCTCCGCCCAGACAACCACACACCCGTCCGACAGGGTCCAGTGAGGGTTAAAGTGGTGTCCTGTCCTCCC
>JFFI01001486.1:0-25045 GCA_001563125.1 Colletotrichum salicis
GGGGGGGGGGGGGGGGGGGGGGAGGGGGGGGGGAGGGGAGGGGGGGGGGGAGGAGGGGGGGGGAGGGGGGGGAGGGGAGGGGGGGGGAGGAAGGGAGTTCTTTCGGTTGGAGAGCAAGGTAGTGTCGGTGGTATCTCGAGGGGAGTTTGCGTGTGCGTGTGTGTGGGTATTACAGACGTTGTTGATTTTTTTTTTGCAGTGTTTGAGCGATGTTGTGAGGCGGGAGTGGGAAAGGCGAATTATCGACTGATGGGGAACAATGAACAGCTTGAAGAGAAAAAAAATAATACGGAGTACGGATACTGATGCCCCATCCTCCTCGACCTTAGTCGTCACCTTGTTATCGATGGCGGATAGAGCGATAGCGCCTCGCTTAGCCCAGGTTAGCCTTACCCCTGATGGGTCCACTGGGAGGCCCTGGGCCAATGAGAGCGGGCCAGGGGGCAGGCGGGCACGCTGGAACGGCGCACCACAGTGAGGTCACAGCGAGGTGTCCTTGAAGGCTCGGGGCTGGAGACGCCCGCCGTCCGTACTTTGTACCAAGCATTGGGCGCGGGTAGCTTTTGGTAGGGCAGCGCCAGCAAAAAAACACCCAACCATCTTATTTCACCACTTGCATTTCTCGGATTGGGCGGACATGCCTTTACTCGCATACCCGTCTACGGATAGACACTCATCACTGACGAGCAGTTGTCTGCCCCCGGCACTTGGGATGGCGGCGTCTTGTCGTCAAAAGCACCTCAACGGTCGGATGGGGAAGTGCAGAGCGTGCATGGCCTGAAACAATTGCCGGCTTACCCAGCTAGCATTGGCCACAATGGAGTCATAGTTGATAGAGTTGCAGTGCTGTTAATGAGGGCACCCACGCACCTCAGCTCAAGCTTTGGTGGCGGTTGACGTGCTATTTTTGCAGTGTCGTGCCGTCTAAGCGCCAGAGCCTCACGACAGCATTCGACCTGGCGACAGGACGCAAGACGCCATCTACAGACACTTCATCTACAGACACCTGGGCAAGACTTGGTGCCATAAGATACCTAGGTAAGCCAGATCAACGCTGTAAGACGCAACAGCTGAACATCAACGGCAACCACGTGGTGTGCCTGGGAGAGACCCAAAGACGCCCTCTGGTTGGCCTACCCCGCCATTTACTCGGCCCACACCCCTGGCGGCGCCCGGTGCACAGTGCATCCACGTCCCCTCCAATTCCTGCCCGTCATCCAAAGAAAAGAAAGTGCAGATTCCCGTCGCGCCTGAGCCCACGACGCGCTTACCTCACCCCGTTGATCGGCATCCCGACGTCAACCTCGAACCCGCCACACTTCTGTCACATACACCACTCGGTCATGCCCACGATCTAGCCACTTCCCTTGTTGCTTCGCCGCCTCGCCGCCTCGTCATGGAAAAGTTCCTGCGGGAATGGAGGCAGGATGCCCTGAACAAGGCCCAGTACGATTCCGCCATCTTCATCGGCGACAAGCTGCTAGCCTTGACCAGTATGTGAGAGGTTCCCGGCGCCCGCTCTGCCCTGTCTAACGTGGACAGACGACGATAAGGACGCCTTTTGGCTGGCTCAAGTCCACTTTGCTACCGGCAACTACACACGAGCTCAGACTTTCCTCGCAAAACAGGACCTCGTCGCCCGCAATGTCTCCTGTCGATACCTAGCGGCACACTGCCTCGTCAAGCAGTCAAGATTCGACGAAGCCCTGGCCGTCCTCGGCGAGCGGAACCCGACGCACCTCATCAACAATGCGAGCAACAAGCGGAAGCAACAGAACACGGCGCCCCTCGGCAGGGCTGTCGGCCACCCCAAGGGAAGCTCGAGGGATAGACATGCCCGCGACGAGGCTGCAGAGGAGGAAGCGACGAACCGGAAATACGAAGCCGCCATGTGCTACCTGCGAGGCATCTGCTACGCCAAGCAGAACGCCTTTGATCGGGCCAAGGAGTGCTACAAGGATGCCGTGCGGATCGACGTGCAGTGCTTCGAGGCCTTCCAGCAGCTCATGACCAACGCTCTGCTGTCGCCCGACGAGGAGTGGGCCTTTCTCGAGTCGCTCGACTTTGACGCCATTAGTGTTTCCGGGGATGTGTCATCGTCACAGGAGGCGGCAGAGTTCACAAAGATGCTCTACATAACGCGGTTGTCAAAGTATAGGGAACCTTCGGCATTCACCGCGGCGTGCGACTCTCTGTCGACTCACTACCGTCTGGCGGAGAACCCAGACCTCCTCCTCGCCAAAGCCGACCTCCTCTACACGCAGTGTCGGTATAGAGACGCCCTCGCCATTACCGAGTCCATTCTGCAGGACGACAAGTACAACTTTAGCGTTCACCCCCTGCATCTGGCATGTTTGTATCAACTCAAGATGAAGAATGCGCTGTTTTTGGTTTCTCACGACCTAGCGGACAACCACCCCGAGGAACCCTGCTCGTGGTTGGCCGTGGGCATCTACTACTTTTCTATCGACAAGATTGCGGAAGCCCGTCGGTATTTCAGCAAGGCCAGCATGATGGATGCGCACTTTGGTCCGGCGTGGATCGGCTTCGCACACACGTTTGCCGCAGAAGGCGAGCACGACCAGGCCATCTCGGCATACTCCACAGCAGCGAGGCTGTTCATGGGAACGCACCTCCCGCAGGTGTTCTTGGGCATGCAGAATCACGCACTCAACAATATGACACTCGCAGAAGAGTTCCTCAAGACTGCATACGGTCTGTGCAAGACGGACCCGCTCCTTTTGAACGAGATGGGCGTCGTCAAGTATCACCAGGACAAGCCGCAAGATGCTGTACAATTTTTTCGGGCGGCGCTGAAGATTGCCGCCGACATTGACTCTGACCCGCAAGCGTGGCTGGCACCGAGGACGAACCTGGCACATGCGTATCGTCGGCTGCGGCTGTGGAAAGACGCACACATGGAGTTTGACGAGGTCCTGCGACAGGGCGGCAAGGACGCGACGATATTCTGCGCGAAAGCGCTCATCTATCTTGAAGAGGGACGCCCAGAAAAGGCCGTTGTGCCGTTGCATGAGGCGCTCGCGATTAACCCACAGGACAGCATAGCTACGGAGCTACTAAACAAGGCCCTGGAAGAGACGTCCACGATTGACGTTGCCGAGGGCGACGAGCTGGAGGCGTTTGAGCAGGAGCTCGAGATGGGCAAGGCGGCCGCCAGGGAGCGTATATCCAACAAGCTCCCGAAGCTGCGGCGGGATGCCAAAGGAAAGGCCAAGGTCAGCCGGCCGAGGGTGCTCACGGACGAGGACGAAAAAGGCGAAAACATGATGGAGATGACTGATGATGATTAGCCCGACGCGGCACAATACTGTTATCTGAAGGCAGCCGCCAGCATAGATATCGGTTAATGAATAACAAAACCTATGAATCTCGATCAGCTCTGTGGTGGTGAAGCTTTTGGCAGTGAGTTCAGCTAAGCAACGTGGCTTTGGGAGTCATGCCACTGTGGGTTAGTCTGGTTCTGTGACGAATGCGATTGACCCCATTCGTCGGGGGTGTGGTGCCTCGCATTCGCTCGCTAGTGTGGGATTCCGCGGCGGGACGATACCCCGGCGTGCTGACAGCCTGACAAAGTCGGAGAGATTGCGCCGACCGCGTCCCGCTAGGTTGGGGGGGCATGTGGCCGCATATGGGCTGGTGGCTTGGGCGAGTTGTGATATAAGGTGCCTTGGGTCTGGAGGTTGAGGTACGAAGATTGTCACTTCCAATTGACCATCAGCCTGCATCTCCTGATTGTGTTGCATGTCGGCAAATCCTTCCCATCTAAACTGTCCATCAGTCAGCTGTCAGGCCTGTCAGCTCCCACAAACCAAAGCATCCTCTCCAAAAGAAAGGGAAAAGAAATATCATGTCTCGCTACTTCCCCCACACGGCCTACGCAGAAGACCAGCCCCTTGCCGGCACGATCCTCACAGTCCACGTCCTCACGCGCGGTTACACAACCGGCACCGTAGTGGGTCTCGGCATCGCGGCCGCAAGTGGAGTCGCCAGCCGAATCCGCGGCACAAAGCCCGTGCCAGCCGCCGCCGTCGCCGCCGCCCCGTTCCCCACATCAGCAACAACAACATCAACGGCAACGGCAGCACTCCGATCGTCAGGACTGCACACCTTCCTTCGTAAATCAGGCACAGCCAGCGCCATAAGCCTAGGCTTCACCGGCGTCACCATGCTGGCGAGGATGTACGGCCGCGAAGACATCGAGTGGCGCGATCGCGCGTGGAGGCTGATGGAGAGCCGGAGCCAGCTGGAAGTGGACGATTGGACATATGGTGGTGCGGCGGCGGGCATTGCGGCGCTTGGGATTGCGAGGGCGGCGGGGGTGAAGGGGAGTGCGCTTGGTGTGAGGGTTGTTGGTGGCGCTGCTGGGTTGGGTAGTCTTGCGGGTACTGTTGGGTATATGGTTTGGAGGTATGGTGTGCATGGGGGAAAGTATCCCGAGTATGTTGGTCCGGAGTTTGCGCTGTCGAGGGTTTGATGTGCTCGTGGTTTGAAGATTGCCGTGAGGCCTGTACTTTAGATGGATCAATACCCCGAAGATGTTGCTTACCTGGACTGCACCGCGACGTCTTGGCAGTTCGTGTCATTGTTGCGAGATGGCCCCCCGACTTTGTGATATGGCGGACACCTTCGGTTGGTTCGCCATTGGTACGCGTGTCTTTTGTGCTGAAGGACTCCACCCCGATGCAGTTTGGAGGAAGCCTAATGATACCCGAGGCATTCGGTAGAGATCCTCAGTGTACGGGACGATCTTCCTTGACCAGTAGCTCGTAAGCTCCTGTACAAATCTGAAAGGTGTCAGCTCCTCTCTACAGTTCAGCGATTGAGCTTCACTGACTAGAAATCTCGAGCACTTGACACGATGGCTGAAAGGTCAATATCCCTCGAACGTCGCTGAACATCAGGACTGACATTCCCAGTTCAGAATTTTTAAAGGTTGTGTCAAGCACCGCGCAATCCAATGACATGTTAGACTGCGACATCTGCCACCAAATCCGGACCCATCTCGAGAAGTCTCCCAGCAATAGACGCCACTTTCATGTCGGTCTAGGCTCCTTCAAAGAGGCACTCTCCTCGAATTGCAGCAGACACTTGCCACTAGTCAAATCGTTCCATAACCTATGCAATCAACCAAAGCAATCCCTCAGCGGCGACTCAGCCGACGTGAGAATCTGGTTCCATGGACCAGGTGTGCTCTACTTCGCAGAATCCATGGGGACCGGTGGCCGATTTGACGAACTCTTGCTCGTGAGAAAAGAATCCATCCCAAACCACCCAGGCATCGCCCGCGTCCTGGACCTGGAATGGATTGACACCAGCGTGGTGAAACTCTGGATGAAGCAGCGCGCTTTCTCACATGGAACAAAGTGCGTCAACCCCGTAAAGATTTGGCCGACGCGGCCAGCCTAGGTTGTCGACACCAAGCAGAGATGCCTCATCCCTGGTGCCGGTTGCGAGTTCTACGTCGGGCTGAGCTACCGCTGGGGAAAGTCGCCCGGCTTGCAAATCCACATGGACACAATCTCGAAGCTCCAGACGCCCGGCGCCATTGATGACCCTGTCATCGCTTCCCATCTCGCTCCCATAGTGCGCCACGCCGCGCACCTCACGTGTGTTTATTGGCGAGCGATATCTCTGGGTCGACACTCTCTGTATCAATCATGCCCGGGAAGAAGAGAGCACCCAGCAGCTCCAGCTTATGGCCGCCATCTTCGAAAACGCCTCACTGACAATCGTTGCCTTTGATGGTGACGCCGAGGACGGATTTCCGGATCTGCGGGGCGTGTCATCCCCCAAAGACCAAGACGACCAAAGACCAAGACGAAGATTGGGGCCCGATATCCTTTGGCGATGAGCAATTCATCCGCGACAAGCACAGCTACTTCAACTTCAACAGCTGGGGAGCTTATCATAACCGCGCATGGACTTACAAAGAGTTCAAAATGTTCCCGCGGCGCCTCATCGTTAGCCAGAACTCTCTCCTTTGGATGTGCTAGTGCAGCATATGGAATGAGCAACTTCACCTTGGCATCGAGACTGGCAAGTACATTGATCCCCGCATAGGCGAGATTATGCGTGGGATGCCGAATCTCTATTCCTTTTCAAACCTTGTTGGCAACTACAACACGAGATCCCTGACATACGACGAAGATGCCCTGCCCAGTATCAGTGGTTTGCTGTGCGTCATCAGTCGGTGTTTCTCGGGCGGCTTCCTCTATGGACTCCCGGAAATGTACTTTGAAGCGGCACTAAGTTGGGAGCCACACTTGAACCAAACTGACCTTCGACGACGGACTGTTTCTAACCGGCCCAATGCGAGCCAGCTCAGCCCATGCGGTCTTCCGTCTTGGTCCTGGGTGGGATGGGAAGGCCTTATCTCCGTCGGACGTCATGAAGCCGGTCCAGTGAATCCGCGGGCTTACTCGATCAAAGAGACGATCCCCATCACGACGTGATATGCCTGTGCCACACCGAAATCAGCGCCGAAACGAAGAATCAGACCCTCCTGGCTAGAGAACCGCCAGGCATACAAGGATTTTACTCGGCCACTACCTCCACGGTGGACTCGACAAGAGATCCCCGAGGTGACCAGCCCCGGATATGGGGAGGAAAGACACGAAAATGTGCTACTTTATCCAGATGGATGCGGCAAGTACGCCTTTAGACACAGCAGCATGTCTGACGATGACGATAAGCACCTCTGGCATTGGCCTTTCCCTGTGCCGGACATTCAGGAATCGACTCAGCCGTTCATGCCGGAGCAGACTCTGTACATTAGCTGCGACACCCGCCGCGCTCACGTGTCTGCTTTTCGAACAAACGAAAAGAATGACATCTCTCTTTACAGTGATGAAAACGAGGTCGGGGTTCTGCGGCTGCGTAATAAGGATGAACTCGAAAGCTTCTCCCGGCTGGACGCCGGCTGGGCTGCCGCGAAAGCGGTCGAGCTGGTCGCCATCTGCCGCGTGCGCAATCACCGAAAGACATTCGATGAGACAGTCCAATTCTTTACGCGCCCCTTCACGGTCACAGAGGAGTATGTTGTGCTGTGGGTGGAGTGGATTGACGGGGTCGCGTACCGCCTAGCAAGTGGACATGTCGACAAGGCGGCGTGGGAGGGGCTACCTCTAGAGGATGTATCTTTGATTCTGGGGTGAGCTGTACTCTATCTGGTATCCTATATCGCTCTCGATCCAATGTCTTCTGTACATATATGCTTACAGCTTCTCCTTACCGGCGAGCAGCTCCTCGATCTTGGCGAACTGGTAGTAAAAGTCTAGGCTCTGCGGGTTGAGAAGCGTGCCACTTGGCTTGATGGTCCGGCCCGAGACAATCTGCTTCACCGGAAGCTCGACCTTTTTAAGGTTGACCGTCGTCTGTTTTGTTAGTGTGGTCTACGGCTGAGGTGACAGGTCACTTACCGGTATTTCGGGCGTTTGGAAGATGTACTTCGGCACATGTCTCTTTGTCAACTCTCTCTGGATCTTGTCCTTTACCTCAGCTACAAGCTGACGGTCAAACTTCTCACCCTCGCGCATCATCAGGAAGAGCATGACGCTCTCGTCATTGTCAGTGGGGCGCCTCTGCCCTACGCACAGGCTGTCGACGACCTTGTTTGAAAAGTTCCGCTCAATGACGGCGTAGATCTCGGCACTGCCAAAGCGAACACCGCTAGGGTTCAACACGCCGTCGGCACGTCCCAGGAAGGAAATGTTGCCCGTCTTTGGGTGGATGGAGCAGAAGTCACCGTGTGCCCAGACGTTATCAAAGCGAGCAAAGTATGCCGAGTGGTACTTGGAACCGGGGGCTGCAGATGCGAAACTAGGCGAGCTTGATGAAAGTTTCGGGGGTGCCGAGTCGCCCCAGAGGAAGCACGGGATGTTGGGGAAGGCGGCAGTGGCGACGAGTTCACCAGGTGTGCCATTTGGTACGGCCTCGCCAGGTCCATCGGGCAACTGGGCGTCGTAGATGGCGATGGGGACACCAAGGGATGGGCCCTGGGTTCCTCCTACGTAGACAGGGTCAAGGGGGTTTTCCATGCCGAAGCAGCCGGCCTGAAAGCGTTAGAAGAGAAGTGTAGCGAATGTAGGGGACTTACGATATCGGTGCCACCAGAGATATTGGCAAGATGGACATGTTTCGGGAATCCTGCGTCGTAAAACCATTCAAACAATTGGTCAGAAAGAACCATGCCTGTGCTGGTCACAATCTTCAGCGAGCTGAGATCCGTCACCTCACGCGGGCTGATCTTGTTCTTGGCAACCTCAAACATCCACCTCGGGCTGATGCCAAGTTTCGTCACACGCTGCTCGCCGAGGATGCGAATGAACGATTTGAGGTCGGGGACGAAAGGCGAGCCATCGTACATGACGACCCGGGCTCCCGATAACAGGGCGGCCACGTTGGCGAGGTACATGATCCAGCCGGTCGTGGTGTACTGCAGAGTGACGGACTCGGGGGACATTGACTCGTGTAGGCGGCCTTCTTTGAAGCTGTTGAGCATGACGCCACCGACGGTGTGCACGATTGCCTTTGGGATACCCGTGGTGCCAGACGAGTAGTAGATGAGGAACGGTGCGTGGAATGGGATGCGTGTGAATGAAGGTGCTGCAGACGTTGAGGAGCTAAGGAACTTGGACCACGTCTCGGTCTTGGAGATAGAGGAGACATCGTATGGGTTGGAGAAGCGCGGGATCGAGACGAGACCGCAGAAGGAAGGACACGAGCCCATGCCGGAGACGACCTCGGTCATCTTGTCTCGAAGGTCGGCTGTCTTGCCGTTGTATACCGTGGCGTCGTCAAAGAAGATGAACTGGCATGTGTGAGTGTGGTTCTTGGAAGTGGGGATTAACGTACCTTGGGATCGACCTGCGTGGTCCTCTGCAGGATACCCTTCACGCCCATATCCGTAGATGAGCTGCTAAAAATGCCACCCAACCATGTCGTCGCCGCGAACACCAGTAGCGTTTCAATAGAGTTGGCACCGACGAGTACGATGCGGTCGCCCTCCTTGACGCCTCTGGCCTTCAAGGCTGCTGCCAGACGACCTGCATCACGACGTAGCTCGCCCCAGGTGAGGTTGCGCACATCACCGCGGTTACCTTCCCGGATCTCGGTGACGGCAACTTTGTCATCTTCCTTGCCCTCGGTGCCATGGTGGTCAATTGCATCGGACGAACCTCTTGTGAAGAGCAGGTTCTCGGCCCAATTGAGACGCACACCGGGGAACCACTTGGGGATGGCGTCTATCTGGAGCGATTCGTCCACTACCGAGGTTGGACGCCCTTCATGGATTAGATTGCCGTAGTCAAAGAGATGGCCGTAAAACGTGGCGCGGTTAGCGACAGTCCAGTTGTGGAGGTCGTCAAAAGTCTGGGAATCGTGTAAGCGGACGGACTACTATTTGGGGGGAACCGGGGGATACTGACTTTGAGCTGGAGCTTGAACTTGGAATTGACCGATTGCAGGTATTGGTACATTTGCGTGCTCTTGGGGTCTGGGTGCTCCCAGAGCTTGCGGGGGATCTCGTGGGTGTCCATGTTGTTGAATTGAAGTTGTGATGTTGGGACAAGAGCTGTCGTTCGGAGTTGGGTGGATGAGATGAGGGAGGGACGACCAGGTAGGATAGGTCCGTGGGGAGGTTGGGGTATATCGGGGAGTTTGGCGCGCTTCCCCAACGTTGACTTGCCTCGGGTTGTGGACTACGGGGAATGCGGGGTTGGCGGCCCGAGCTAACATGCCGAGAGGGGCCGATCCGGCCCGCTTGGCGCGGCTCCAAACCGAGAATGCGACGGGATGCCGATCAACGTCGTTGCGATAAGCAGTCACCGTTCCCGTTTCATGTACTCGAGCAGTACTGGGAAGCTGCACTAAGCCTTGGACAGTAATGCCCGTCACTATAAAGTGGTGCGATTGCCACGACGACGTCTACCGCACTATCGGTACCTCCATGTCGAAGCGATTTGCTCCCACGCTTCAGCTCACGGCAGTAGCCTTTCAGAGACTCGAATGCGGCCATATCTATTAAGTCCTTAGGGTAAATTCTTCCACAAGATCTTGGTACACGCAAGAGCTCTTCTTGTCATAGGGGGCTTCGATGGACAGTTTTTACGCACTGAGCCTCTGCGAAACAGATAAGCCCGTTTGCGGAGGTTGATCCTGTAGAAGTCATGGACTTCTCCCTTTCAGGAGCGAACCTTCAGGTTAAATCTCTCGTTCTCGAGATGAAGGGGAGCAACTGGAAAGAGTATCCTTGTTCCGGTAATGGAACGGTACATCATCAATCACAATGCGACCCCATGGCTCGATACTGTGATGTTTTCCATTCAACTGCGGTATGCTAGCTTGGATATCTACCCTACTTGCGTGCAATGAGTCTTTCCCTTTGGGTGAGAAGCAGTTAGTTCAGCCCCACGCACACCGACAATGACACCGCTCGATCGCGAGCCAGTCATACGGCATTGGCACGGGACCGCCCTCACGACTCATCCACCCCACCAGTCCAAGTCTCTCCATGACCTGACGCGTACTCAAGGAGAAGACGTCATCTTCTCCAAATCCCTGCTTCATCTTCCACGCCCACTCTGTGGCTTCTCTGGCATTCTCCTCCATCTGACCGTCGCCATTGTACGTAGACCAAGTATCTTGCATGGCCATTCTCATGTCGTCAAGTGAGAGGATAGGCGCCAGCTGGCCTGGGAGACGCGTCTTCCGTTCCCCGTTGAGGTAGGTGTCGGTCATCGTGGTCCACCGCGCCCTCTTCATGAACTTGCTATTGAAGAGATCTTGAGAGACTCTGGAGCGAAGCTTCATCAGCTGTGCTTCCTTGGTTCCTCAACGAATCGACGCCAACATCTCATCTTGTTTCTCTTCTACCTGGTCCCGACTCTTTGGGGCGAACTCTTCCAGATTCTTCGTATGCTCCGCGGCAGTCTCCACTCTGGATTTGTCTTGCTGGCCTTGAATGTAGTCGCTGAGGATAGCCACCTGACCATGCATCGCACTTTGAGACCAGGTCTTGAGAGCCCACCAAGACGCTTGGTACGAAATGATGTCGCGGTAGTTGGCATTTGGGCTTTTCTTGACGAAGAACAAGAAAGTTTCATTGCTGTGGTCAAGCACCTGAAGATGGAGCCTGGGGTCTAGCATTTGGTTGACCTTGTTCACCTGCTGTTCGTTGCGGTAAATTCGCTCAGCGACCGCGGAGCTCAGTCCGTCGAGAACTCGAACTTCGAAGGGGAACCCGTTCTTGTCGAGGGCCTTGTTGTCGTAACCGCACTCTTTTGAAGTACTCTGCGAGGTCATTTCTCTCTGCGAGGACCATATGGCTCTTCTCGGATGACTCCGCTGCTCCAGCTGTAGGCGACGCGACCAGGGCTTGCTTCGTGGGGATCCTATGCTTGTTGGCCTGATAATAGACGAGGTGGTTGGTCTTGAGGTAGTCCGAATAAGCCTCGTCGAGGTCCTCGATCAAGCGCGGGGGCTGTGTGAAGGTCAGACCTTGGATAGGATTCTGTTTCTGAAGCACTAGAACGATAAGTTAGCTATCTGCGGCAGTGATAACCAGCTTCGCGTCACTTACGGCTGTGCTTGTAGAACTCCCGCATGGCCCAGTACTTTATCACGCTTGTGCTCATCCAGATCTCATCGTGACTCTGGAACCAAGGGTACAGTTGGCGTACCATCTCCGGCCAGTCTATTTTGAGCTTCATGCCCTCGATATTGGAGGTCTGATCACCGGTGAAGAGAATGAGCATTTGGTTGCAAGCATTCTCTCCAGTCTCGTCGGCCAGATCCCCGCCACCAAAGGATGGAACCCAATCCTCAGCGCGGTTGGGGTTCGGGGCGCCGCTACTCGATGCCACAAGACCGGGGTTGTCGCCATGATTGGCCGGAATGGACGCCGTTTTTATCGCGAAAGTCGAGAAAGGCGGTTTTTGGGGTTGGGGGTAGTGAGTGAGGGAAGAAAGAGACTGGGAGAAGGAGTGGAAGAGAGGAAAAGAAATGGGTGTGGAACAGACACAGCAGCCGTTTCGATGTGACCCCACAAAGATGGCGGTCTCTTTTTCGAATTTCAGTCCCGATGTGATGGGCCCGCTGAAGCCCTGCTGTTGCTTTGGAAACCTCACAGAAGCAGAGAAGAATACAGTCTCGGTACCTTAATGTCCCGCAATTAAGGCGGTGTCGTAATCCTCACCTTGGCTTCGCCGTCACATGACCACACCGAATACTCAAGTAAGGGGGTCCGCAATGACCTTGGTTCTGTTCGTCTGGTTCAAAGGGAGTTTTGATTCCATCTCCAAACTAGGCATCCATAGATTTTCTTTGTTGGATACCTAGATCAAGTCTACTGACTACAGGCAACACTATTCGTGGTGCGAATGGGACTTTTAGACCTCTGAGACAACCCCTCAAACCCGTTAGGCTACCTTGTATGCCTGTAAGAGTAGAATGGAATGTGTGATCGTTGTCATACCGCCACCAAAAGTATTTGGTAATAATCGGGTGTCGTCGAATTTGTCTGTAAGTTCCGGTTCAGACCGCCGTTGAAGTCCGTGTGGGGCCGGATGCGTGTCCAGTCGGATTCATTCCTGAGAATGCCTCTTTCGGCATAGGTACTTTATGTGGCACCGCTAACTCAACGCTCCAGCGGCAGGTTCTCCACTCCAGCGTAGGCACAATGGGGAAAAACACAATAGTCATTTGGCACTGTACTTTTGCCAGTGAACTCATTCTCTGGCGAGATTCCGCATGCTAATCGGCCGCTGGCAAAAGTTGGATGCCTCTGTCGCTGTGAACATGGAACACCAACGCAGCTCAATACGTCCAAGGGTCTTGTCTCTGGCGGAGAAATAATAAGGATACGGCAGCTTCGCAAGGGACGGTTTCGCCCACAAGTCCAAGGGCAGCCTGCGCAAACATACCCGCCTGTTTCGCAGAGGCTCAGCGCTTGAGAAATGCGATCGCAGACTTCGCTCCGTCTGTGTTATGGGGGTATGTGCCCGCCTTGTTTTTCCGGTCATATAGTTACAGCCACGTGGCGCTCGTGTTGTAGATGTCAATTCTTCGGATTCTTTCATGATCTTGCTTCCCGACCGGTTGCTTCTCGGGTATTCTCCTCGATTCTTATTTGGGCTATGTAAAGCGAGAGGCTCGATGTGGCTCCTTACTGAATATTCAGTACCAAAGTGTAGCTTCACCTTTGAGCCGCCTGAGTGCCTTCGGCCCACTAAACTGCTTTCGACGTCTTCTTTTCCTCTTTCCCACTTCACCTCACCCGAAACAACAAACATCCTGCTGCCAAAGTCGCAACGACACATCCTCAATCGAGCCGCCCGGCAAACAAAACAAGGTCCAACTAGGTGCGCCCGGCCCATTCAAAGATGCCCACTGCGCAAATGATACTAACTCCATCCTCCACAGCCATGTCGGAGATACAAAAGATAGCGGCAGGACTCAGTCCAGACCACGACATGGTGTTGATTACCAACGACGGGCTCCACATCCAGAACAGCATCGCTAAAGTCCTCGATGTATTTCTGTCGCAATATAAAATCCAGTGCCCTGGCAACGGCAACACGCGCCCCCTCATCACCTGCCAGTGAGTCCAAACCGAGACCAAGAAGAGATCTCACGACGCGTTTGCATCGTCAGAGGACACTGTCAACTCTTCTTTTTCTACTACCGGCAACAGAAAGCATGTGGCGGCCACCCCCATGCTTGTGAACCCATTCAGCCGCTTACCCAAAACTGCTGTGCCGGCGGTTGAGAAGAATGTGGCGCTTGCACAAGAGAAGCCCCGAAGCCTTGAGCAGTCACAAACTGTTACGAAGCCCGTAATTTTCGTTACTGTTACCCCGATGGAAGGAGGACACAAACTCGTCGAGGGCGAGATCGTCTCCCAAGGAACCGCCGGAAAAGCAGACACTGGTGGTGGTCACATCGTTGTCGCTAACCCAAGCCATGCAAACGAACAAGGTCGAGGTAGTTGCGTCGACTCATCGCAGATCAACAAAATTCACGGCGATGACAACTACACACACGGACGCGGTGGACGCGGTGGCTCCCCTGGTAATCGCGGTGCTCGGGGCGGACTCTCTCGTGAACACGGTGGCCGAGGCGGTTGTGGAAATTCATCCCCGACCACCCGTAGTGGTCTTTCCCCAATGACTCGTGGCGGTCTATCCCAAGAGAGCCATGGTACTATGCGTGGCCGCGGTGGTCATGGAGGCTCCCCTCCGGACCGAGGTGGTCGCGGCTACTCTCGACGCAGCAGCCTTAGACATGATAGCGGTGGAGATGACGGCCTCAACTATTAGATCAACTAGGTTGTGGACTTCAAGCGTGGCATAAGGTAGTTAGGGGAAGCCTCAGCCACAGGAGTCTGGGTTTTCATCATAGTGTTACTCTAGAGGGCAGCTCAAAAGATGGCCAAATGGGATTTCGTTTGGACACACAGGGACAGACAAAGATCCATGAAACCGCTAAAGCTTGTAAATTTGATCCAGCAGATGGAACTTCGAAAAGTTTTGATTGAAATGATGGGAATCAAGAGCTACTCGATCAGGAGAGATGCTCACCTGGCCACAGAGGACTATTGATCAGTAATCTGTGCGGCCCAACTTGTGTGAGTTACTCGGAGATGTCCCCACTCCCTCTCTATTGTTCAATAATGTCTTCGCGACCGATACAACGACCAAAAGCTACTACTTGTTGCTCGGGGCTGCTGTTTCTCATGTCTGTCATGGAGCCCAAGGCACGGGAGCTAGCGCACTCGGGATGTTGTGTTGACCCGACCACAAGCCCGCCCGGATCGGACGGTTCTTCAGCGCATTTCAATTAGAAGAGAGCTTCATGGGTGCCGACTTGGTCATCTTCTTTGTAAAAGTACTTATAGGAAGGAAGTTCACTGCATGGCGATATCGGGATATCAACCAAAGGAAGCTTGTACTTGAATGCTTGATTCTCATCAAATCCATCTAAGATCCTTCTAGTTGCTCCATTGCCTCGTCACACCAACGCAAATATGGCTCTTACTCCCGATAACGATTTTTCAGCTGATTTCCCGTTCGAGAAACGCAGAGTTCATGTTCTCGGAAGCGACATGGCCTACGTAGACACCGGCTCCTCGCCCGGGTCGGCGACCATCTCCCTTCACGGTAATCCAACATCGTCCTATCTATGGTGCAACATCATTTCGCACGTCTCTGGGAAAAGCCGCTGCATCGCACCGGATCTGATCGGTTTCGGAGACTCCGACAAGGTCCCCGGGCTCGAGTACCGCGTCACCAACCACCAGAAATACCTCGACGCCTTCCTTGATGCGGTACTGCCAACAGAGAAGATCACACTCGTCCTACATGATTGGGGTTCCGCTATCGGCTTCGACTAGGTCGGCGTCACGAGAATCGTGTTGCTGGACTGGCACTGATGGAGTTCATGCACCCTTTCTTCAGCTGGGAAACGGCGCCCAAAGCCATGGCTGACAACTTCAAGCCGTTCCGAGAACCAAAGGTTGGACGCGAACTGATCATCGACCAAAACGTTTTCATTGAGAGGATTCTGCCGGGGAGTATCGTTCGTCAGCTTTCTGAAGAAGAGATGACGGAGTACCGTCGTCCGTTCCTTGATCCGGCATCCCGCGAGCCACTTTGGTGGTTTCCCAACGAGATTCCCGTTGGAGGGCAGCCTGCTGACGTAGCAGAGATGGCGGAGAAGTACATGACTTGGCTTTTTCAGACAGAGCTGCCCAAATTGTTTTTCTGGGTCACTCCTGGTGGCACGATTGCTGAAGAAAAGGCAGTGGAATTGATGAAGAAGTTGCGAAACACTCGGAGCGTCTACCTGGGACCTGGAGTTCACTTTGTGCAAGAGGATCATCCTCGTGCCATCGGCAGTGAGATATCCCACTGGCTCCCATTATTCTCATGAGAGCGGTGAGAAGCTGTATACATGTTTAGAAGTTGGTTGAATGAGGATTGGTTTTGGAAAGATGTGTTATTTAGGAGCTCTGACAACGGTGTCATGTTTCTTTCACTGTGAACGGAACGCAGATTTTTTGATATGAATTTATTGATGGGAATATCCTCATCTCTATAATTCTTGGTAGACGATCCTGTCGGTTCTCCTAAACCGAAACCCTAGTATGCCTCGAGGTCACACAACGAAATTCCCGAGGCCTCAAGAGCAATCCTCACGATCTTCCAAGGAACCGTAGTCGCGAAGCAACCAAACACTGTTCCGCTTGTCTTTTCCACCTTGAAAGCGAGAAAGAGAACATCGTGGCCAAACTTTACCCTGACTGTGCCATGCGTACTGTCGATCGAGACGCGACACCCAGGCCAGATGTTGACTGGCTTATGCTTCACGGGACTGTGGCATAAGTGTTGGAACCATGTGCGGATCATGTAGAGTTGAATGGATTCCACATCCTTTTGCCAGAGCATGGAAAACATTAGTACCCGAAGTCCCAGAGCAGATTGGATCTCTTGGGCCTTGTTCTCAATATCAATGCATCTCGTGAGACTGATTTGCATGAGACCTTGAGCGCGAGTAATCACCGGCTGGCCGCCCTGCTTGAATGTGCGGCGATGTCGACGATAGATACCCAACAGGAGCCATATGGCTCCTGTGGCAATGACGTTACCGGGCACACCGTAACGTTCTTCTAAGACCACCTGCATTGGACCAGGCGCAAGGTCGAGTTAGGGATATCTCCGAGTAACTCAGGCAAATTGGGTCCTGCTAATTACTGATCCTTAATCTTTTATGGCCGGATGGGCATCTCCCCTGATGGAGTATCTCTTGATTCCCACCATATCTTGTTAGTTTCTCGGCAAGTCCATCTGACAAGCCAGTTTTACAGTGGTGGCCGTCAAAAAGGGATGGCCTGACGGAGTACAATCGCCAAGAAGCAGGGGACTGGGTATGGAAGATCATGAAAAACTTCAAAGAGGGTGAAATTGACGACATGCTGGGCTTCAAGATCATGGGAAGATTGGGGCCGGCAGAATAGACGTCACAAGCAACTGTAGGCTCGTCTCAATCGAGTACTAAGGGAGGAAACGCAGTCTCGAATCAATCCAGCTATCGTAAGGGGGCTCGCAGTCAAGCGACTCGGGAGGCTGCAAAAACCCCGTAGACTGAATACAATACAGCTGAACAATGTCAACGTGCCATGCCGAAGTGGCTATGATACACGGAGCGTAATCGACCACGACTGACACACCCGGTCGTGAGCCGACCTGTCCCTACGTGATATCCTATTGTCGTGACTTTGAGAGTAGAGAAGCAGCGATAGCTCAACCCGTCTGTCAACGTCCAGTCCATAATAGACAGGAGCGAGACGGTCTCGATATTGAGGGGATGTTTCTAGAGGTGTGCTGGCCAAGGCGCATTATGGCTATCTTAGGTAGTGTAGTCCATTACGAACAGATACATGCGAGCTTCGACATGGTCGCGCTCGGGGATGCGTGCAGATATTTGTGGGTCTCGGCGAGTATGTAACCAATGTCACGTGACGGGCGGTGAGGCGACAGATGGTTGAAGCCATCACGACATGGACATGGGTAAAAGGGGGTTCAGCTCAACTAAAAAAGACGGCTTCTTTTTATAACATCTCTAAATGATTAGGTTGAATGGAGTCTAGTCTACTGTAATAAAAGCGTTCGTTAGTATTCAGGGTAGATGTACTATATTGTGCGCCGTTCTAAGGTTGTATGTAGTAGTGTCCACGCGGATGCTTTCTATCACTGCCCCGCCTGCCTAGTTTGGCTCCAAATAACCTACCGCCGACGCATCCTCAAAGTGAACTTGGCAACCTCCGGTCGCTATCGAGAGCAAACGACAAAGCCATCCTCAACACCTCACTCCCAAGATGCCATCCACTGCGACAGAGATAGCAGCAGCAGAAGCAACAGCAGCGGTTGTTCCCTGTATCGCCGGAAAGAAGAGCGACACTTGGAACAAGTTTGATGATCGCATCGAAGCAATCACAAAGCAGGCCATTGCTGCGGGACTCGACAACGCGGTCCCTCCGCTCACCAAGGAGGAGCTTGACGCCATTCTACCCGAGACTCTCCCAGACTCTGCATTCACCAGTGACTGGACCAGAGATGGGGAGGCAGCCTTGCAGCAAGCGTGGCTGAGCGATCCTCGCTAAAATGACGCGATGAGAGGAGGCGATAGCAGTATGCCGAAGAACTTCAAGGTTCTCGTGCGACTCTTCAACGCGTCGCCGTTTGAAATCATATCGACAAAGTGCCGCCTTGAGTGGGACACGAATGCGAAAGACGCAGTCGGACCTCACTGGTCGGTCAAATTCACTTCGAGAATCGCCACCATCGCGATCCACCCCCTCTGGCAGAGGGACGTCAAGCTCCTCACTTTGGCCCTCCAATACGCCGTCATTCTGCGCACTCAGGACACTCGCCCCTGGCTGTTCAGTAGACCTGACGATACCCTATTCCTCAAAACCTTTGAACAAGTCATTGGAGAGATGAGAGACACGCCGATTGCGGAGGTCCACGAAGAAGTCAGAAGTCGGCTCAAAAGGGATCGCAAAGTGATCCCAATGTTTTCCGAGTTCCTCCTCAGTCTCGAGACTATACAAGAGTCTCGCCCGACCACGACCATTCACGATCGGTCAAAGAGGGTGTATCCCGTGGGAGTTGTCGACGCCAAGGCCGTCATCGATGCTCTTGATGCGACAGACAATTTGGGGTATGCGGCCTTCCTTCCAGTCGAACACACGGCGAGCAAGATTCTGGATCATCGCATCCGCTCTGACATTGATTCTCCGTCGGCCAAGGAATTGCCAGAGTACATGAAGCGCGCATGGCTGTGATATCGAAGGATCGAGGCGCAGTTCATGAAGGCTGAGCAGGCAGGCGGGTCTCCATCTCGTCCTGCAGTTGAAGTCTACACTTCAGCCGAATTCCGACCCGAAGTCGAAGCGGAGCCCGCACTTGAGGTCACAGAAAACGAGCGAATCAATCAAGATAATGCAGAACTCAAGGCACAACTCCAACAACTCCAAGAAGATAACCGACAACTTCGGCGACAACATAAGAGGGATGAACACAAACTTCAGAAGTATAAACGGCAGAGCAAACGCCAGCTGAAGGGGAATGGACGCTTGGAAGACAAACTACAGCTTCGGAAACAACACAGTCAGCCTCAGCTCATCAAGCAAGAGGTTGCGCTTCCTGAAGCTGAGTCTACCACGACAGTGGATGAGACTGTCAAGAGCCTCATCAAGGATGCCTTCAAGGATGGGGAAGAGGCCAGCGCAAGAAGACATCAAGAGGTCATGAAATCAATCTCTGACCTACGGCAAACTCATGCCGAGCCGTCACGGAAGAGAGCGCGTTCCAATTCGCTGGGCGCCTTCCACACATCCGATCATGACGCTCCACGCCATGGTCTCCACCAGTGAGAGTGGTCGTGCAATACCTCTCCGCCTTGGACGTTCTGCACGAAGATGGAAGCATGCTGTCGGTGAACCACGGTTCCATATTGCGCAATCATTACAGAATGTCAAAAGGGCCGATCGTGTTGGCAAATCCTGCGTTGTCCTCCGGCCCCAAGATGGAGTTTTCTTGTAGACGAGATAGTAATATGATGACACTGTGCATTACAAACTGAATCCCTGTGACGTGTCGGATTCTTCTTCATTCTTGAAGAACCTGGTCGCTATGTTGCTTTAAGGTCCCAGTCCATGTTGATCGAGGTGCCACTTTCCGAGGCACTGTACCTGCGTTGGGGCGGGCCCCATTTCCCTAAAGAGGTAATTTCGCAAGGCCGGAGTGCATCCGACTGGACGATCCAATCCTCCCCGCACGGACTCTAAAGGCGCTGCTGCCCAGACCCCAAGGTCAAGTTTGACGACAGGTAATGAGATTCTCGTCCTAAAGGGGGCCTCTTCGCCCTAGAAAATATTCCGTACCGATTGCTAGAGGCGCGAGACTCCTGACTCTAATTGTAGTATCTTCTTTAGGCTGCCTGTATGGGACCGAGGGCGGTGTGTAAAAAAATGACTTGGGATTGTAGCCAAGTTGACTTTCTCCAGTCCATGCTCCACCATCACCTTCTCGGGCACAATTCACCTACCTCCTCACTCCATAACTAATTGCTCCCTACCTTACCTTTATTCACATCACAGCCAATTTCATAACATTCCGTTTATCGACCACCATCGAACATCAACATGCCGCGCGCAAGGGAAGGTGGCACGAAGGTGCCAAACGCACGCAAGGGTTCCCGAAAAGAAACGCCCGTCAATGTGTCCTCCAGCGAGAGCAGCAGCAGCAGCTCAGGAGAAGAGGAGAGCAACCAGCCTCCTATAAAACATCTCCAGGTAGCCAAGAGGGCCAACAAGCGCAAGGCATCTGCCGATACGAAGCCGACAAGAAAACACAAAGACCGGACGCCTGACAGTGACGAGTACGATGGACGCTACGAGTCTGATGGGAGCGAAGAGTCTGATGGAAGCGACGACAGCGACGAGGGCAAGAAGCTCCCGCCGCGTAAGAAGGCTCGTACGAATGCCAAGGCAAACACAACCATAACCAGACCAACCGGAAAGAGCAAGGGTCCGGGCAGGGGCAAGGGCAAAACGAAGGCCTCCGAGGCCAGAGGGTCCTTGTTCATGACCACAGACCTGCAATGGATAGACGACGAGAAGAGTTTTCATGAAGAGGTCCACAGCAGAACACCCAAAGAAGTCTTCGAGGAGCTAGACAGGGACGTTCCGCCCGTCACAATAGAAGAGATTAATCAAATTCTTCCAGAAGAGCCCGAATATGACGAGGACTGGGCCGCCGAAGATGAAGTGAAGCTTATACAGGATTGGGAAAAGGATACCAGTCAGCAACTTCTACTCGACCAAGACCCTTCAGCGTTCCCGGCATTAGTAAGGGTTGCATTCAGATTTTTTCGCAGGTCACCGATGGGATTCATTTCATCTATCCACCACCTCGAATGGGATCAGAACCGAGGCGGTAACGCTGGCAAGAGACACCGATGGACTGCCGTCTTTTGCAAAAGAATGGCCGAATTGACAACCCATCCACTCTTTGACAAAAAAATACAAGTTGCTAGTCCTGGCGTTGCAGTACTCAAGCATGATGCTCAGAAACGACCGCAGGACTTGGCAGATCTCGCTCCCCAACAGAGATCCATTCTTTGTGGTACTCGGACAGGTCGTCAAAGAGTACAAGGGCATAGACAGAGACCCGGCAAAAAATACACAAGACGGTCCGAAAACGACTCAAGGATAGCAGCCACGCAATCCCACTGTTCTCCGAGTTTATGTTAAGGATTGAGGAGCTCCGGGGCCATACGTCAGCCAAACGCATCATCTCCAACAATGTTCAGCCCGTGGTGTACATGGTGAGCAACGACGAGGCCAACCTCCTCGTGAGGGCTGCGAACCTGGTATCTACAACAGGGATGCCAGTGTTTCGTAACGCTCCCATGTACAAATCATACACAATCGGCCGCGACTCACGCGACCACAAGAATCCTCCGAAAAAGGCGGATCTGTCACTGTACTTGAGACGGTCGCTCATTGCAGTTTGGCGACACATAGAAAAGAGCAAGAGAAGGGCGTAGCGACTGGGCACAGACAGTGACCAGGACCATGGAGAGTCGGATTCGGATGTCGTGGTCGATGTCTTGCGAGAGAGACTCAAGACAGCGGAGGCGAAAAGCGCTCGTGATGACGCAAGGATAGCAGAACTCGAGACAGAGCTGCAGAACCTGAAGGACACGCGAGCTACGGAAAGTCGCATCAGGCCCCCGCCTGTGGTTGATCATGGCATCGGCAGCGATATTAGGAGTAATGCTACGGCGACGTTGGCAGCAACTTCTCGAGCCGCCTCGGATATGATCCCCGTCCCAGGCATGGAGGAAACCTCTGAAGACTCCGACAGTTCTTCGGAAAGCTCCTCTGATGACTCCGACGTCTCACAACGCCCAGCGAATGACTTCAAGAGCGATATCAAAGCCGAGGATGCGGAAAGCGATATCAAAGAGGAGGATTCTGTCGGCAACATCAAAAACGAGGATGAAAGCCGCTACACATATCTTGAGGGGGAGGACATCTATTCACCATGATCTATGCATGATCTATGAGGAGTAGGCGCATGTTTGGAATATGCTAGAAATTGCGTGCAGTCCTGCTCTATTGTTTGATCTGAGTTGATTACCACTTGCCCGTGCCCTCTCTCCTTGACCCATACCACTCCACGACTGCGTTCCTTGACACTCCGACCTCAACAAGTTATCCCGATTTGAATGGGCTGCCACGGCTGCCTGGACTTGGAGTGGAACCCTTTAATGATGACCTGATTGACCAGACGAATGTTGCGTGAGAGGGTCTCCTTGTCCACCAACTTCTAGACCAGCAGTGCGAACTCTTGGGCCAGCGCTGCGAGCTTCTGAGACTTCTTCGCGATCTCCTTGGCCAACTCGGCCTTGTCCCGAGCTAACTTTGCGATCTCTTCGGCCTGCTCCTGGTTCTCTCTGTGGAGCTCATCGCACAATTGACCCATGGCTTCGAGTTTGTCTGCGGTCGTCTGGTGGTCCTCGTATTCGATAGCGGCGTTGAGGCGGGCTCCGGGACTGGGAACGGCATCCAGGCTCACGAAGCGCTGAGTGTATTCGTAGCGTCCATTGACGTAGAGACGGTGTGGCTCGGTTTGCACGAAGGTCACGGGCAATTCCGGGCGCGGAATGAAGCCCGACGCAGTGTCGCCGACTGCGTTGTGCGTTTTGTCGTTATCGTCCGCCATCTTGAGGTGCTTGAGAATGTAGTTGTTGATTGTGGAGTGATTGAGCCGATGAAAGTGAAGAGATGAGCTTGTTTGATAAGGGTTGTGTGAGAAAGAAGTTTCTAGGCAGGGAAGGGTCCCAGGCTTTGTTTTTGTTAGCCTCCCTCATGTGTCGTGATGGCCTCAATCACTCAAGGCCTCACCGCCTTTCACGTGACCCAACAGGGTGCCCATCCTCGGCTGTCTAGATTCAGGCTGCAAAACCCACACCAGAGATGACCCAATTGACTAGACGAGGCGAAAATGCCATGGCCCAGCATGTGTGTGGAGGTATCCATCACTCGACGAAGATCTGTGTAAGCTGGAGTAGATAGGCCTCGTGAGGAGCCACCGGGAACGGAGATGCTATGACTTCTCAGCTGGGTCATCGTGTACACGGAATCACCTTGAACTAGACACTTTGACCATCTTGACCTCACATCAGACGCATAGTATCGACATACCGTGGACACCCTGGCCGTAGAGAGGGAAAAAGTGACTGATGAGTGTTTGCATTTGTAGAAGTGCTGTGCCGTCAATGTCCAGTCCCATAAAATTTCTGTCTTCGATGTTAGCTAGGCCCTCACTGTAAAGTCAAACAAACTTGTGACGCATGCCCTGAAGCTCCTGGTCAGACAATATCGCCCAAGATATCTCCATAGTTTGACTTGCTTCAGGGTTCCCATCATCACTACCAGCGTCTTTTCCGCGGACGAATGTTGCGCATGAGTCTTCTAGAAAACTCCACAGGCTGTCCCTAGCCAACTCACGAGGCATGGTCTGGGTGACCAAGGACTTCCAAGACAGGTACCTACCCCTCGGTGCCATGTTACCATGCGCTGGAATTGCCTTGATTCCATATCCCGGTCCAAGGATGTCAGGGAACGGGGTCCAGATGGCCAAGCTTGATTTAGCAGAAATAAGGTTTACGGAATAGGCCAAGGCCGACGACTTGGAAACCTGTGCGACTCATCGAAGGTGATGTAAGTTATTACGAGGTTGGGCGATGCGATACAGACAGCGCTGTCCCCAAGCTGGCCTCTCGTCTTGTATGTACGCCAAAATCGAACTCGTCCAACTGCACAGTCCACATGTGTCGAGAATACTTATCCCGACGCGTCCTCGCTGCGTTCAGATGCGTGGGTTGGCTTTGAGCGTCGCGACTTCCTGCGCCAGCCTTGCGTTTTCCTGTGCCATCTCCGCGATTTTCTGATGAAGCTCTTCGCACTTCCGCTCCGACGCTTCTAGCTTGTCTGCATTCGCTTGGTTCCTCTGCTCTTCTGCTTTCCAGAACTGATCTGTAGCTGTCGTGAATCAGCCTTTAGAGATTCGGCCGACCCTCCTCCGCTCGGCTCCGCGCTGGCGGCAGCTGGCGCCTCTCTCCTCTTTCGCGACTGCTCGGAAGACTCGTCGTGCTTGCGCTTGTTGTTGTGACTACCGGTGGCTTTCTGGCCGTCGTGTGCAGCAGTGGCACCTGGGGCGTTATTGGAGGTTTGGGTGGGGTCATCGACGTTGTCGACTCGGGCACGGGATGATGATGCCGCTCTTGCCTCTGCTTCCTCCTTCTCCTTCCGCATCCTCTCTTCATATTCTGCCCTGCGAGCCACTTCCTGTTCGCTCAAATCCAGGTTCTCTTCGTCAATGGGCCGGAATCGTCTCTGATCGGCCGGCAACATCCAGCACCGTGGCATGATATTGATTCGCCGGTTGTCAGATTCGAGTTCGGCTTCTAAAGCGGCTTCTAAAGCGGCTTCTAAAGCGGCTTCTTAAGCGGCTTCTAAAGCGTCCATGTTGACCGGGTGAAATGGTTTGGCTGGAATGCGCTCATTGATCTGACTTGGTCCTGCCATGAGAGTCAGTAGTGTCCGATCAAACCCAGTTCACAAACCGACCTGTGTTTCCGGACGCGGAGTCCTCTCCTCGGCGGTTAATGTCGAAATGCTTGATGGTGATGGAGGGGTAAAGGTGCCAGGTATAGAGTGAGAAGAAGCGAAAAGTCGTGCGAGAAGGCAAGGTGTGTGGGAAAGAAGCTGTCCGAGGAGTGAGGGGGGGAAAGAAGTACCTGGGTCTCGTTGAACTGCTTGGGAAGGCACGACTCTACCTCAGATTCCCATTTTCCTCGGCTGCACAAAACAACCACAATTGTTGTCCACGTGCTCTACCTCCCAGTCTCAACCTCACCTCGTCAACGTTCAATCGAGATCTTACTCTTCACC
>JFFI01001487.1:0-22299 GCA_001563125.1 Colletotrichum salicis
AAAAAAAAAAAAAAAACTTACTCGTCTTGGCTGTACCTGCTTGCTTCGCTCATGTACGTGTCATGCCTTTGAGGGTGAGCCCTGTTTCCGCCACTTTGCTGCTGCTGAAGTCCGACCATGCCGGCAATGTCAGCGTCACTGTCACGGAACTGACCAAAGCCCGGAGGCGGGTGAGCGGGGCTTCCTGTAGCTGCGTCCATCTCAACCGCTTGGCCGACCATTGGTGGTCCGTCATGGCCAGGGAGAGGCGGGGGTGATTCAGCTCTCGGTAGGCTCTGACGCTGGGGGTTGTAGGCTTCATATCCCTGCTCTTGTTGAGGGATAGATGGGAGGGAAGGGTTTGTGCTGTTGTTCGCAGTAGTGTATCCCGGAGCCATGTCCATGGAACGACGTCCGTAGGGGCCACCGGGGGGGCCACCGGGAGGAGGACCGCCGTAGCCGTTGGCTGGGCTTGGACGACGGTCGTAAGGTCCAGGACCTCCGGGACCGCCAGGTCCGGGCTGATAGCCTGGCGGAGGTGGACGGCCTCCTCTCATACCGTTTGGTCCGAAGCCGCCACGAGGCGGTGGTGGGCCATATCCGCCCCGACCGCCAGGTGGGGGACCACCATAGCCTCCTCGTCCGGGAGGACCTCCATAGCCACCTCTTCCTGGAGGCGGAGGGCCGTAGCCACCATATCCGCCTCTACCACCGTAGCCACCACCGCATCCTCTGAATCCTCCAGGAGGCATACCGCCCCTACCTCTCATGCGCTCCTGCGAAGGGCCTCTTCTTGGGCCAAACCCATCTTGAGGCGGTAGCGGGTTTCCGTAAGGATCTCTTTGGATAGGCGGGACAGAGCCAGATCGTGAAGGAGGAGCATCGCTAGCAGTCATGACGCCTTGAGAGCCATTGACGGGGCTTCTTGCTGTGAGAGGGATGCGTTCATCGCTGACCTGGTCATTGTTCTTCTGAGATTCGAATGAGGCAAAAGTTGGCATCTTGTCAATGCCGTTTCCACCGCTGACAACGGGAACGGTAGGCTGGGAGGCGACTGACGCAGCAGTCTTTACCTGAGCTTCGCGGTTATAGTAATTCTCTCCGCTCATCTCGGCGTTCTCGGCGATTCTCTTCTTCCTGGCCTTTCTGCTCACCAACATACGGCGCATGGCACATGAGACCAGACCACTCATTCCGACAAGGATGGTGGCAGCAAGAACGATGTATGAGCCCCATGCCATGTGGGGGACAAAGAGGAGAACATCCACGAGGAAGGCCAGGAGACAGATGAGGAAGTCGATGAAGGAGAAGATGAAGAGGGCGAGAAGATATCTCGCAGAATGAGAGGGTGAGTGAAGGTGAGCGACGGCAGCCATGATAAACATGATGAGAGTCGCGAGAGCAGCGACAGGATGCACGATCAGGATAGCGGACAGAGTGTTTCGGGCAGAGTCTGGGAGGTCAAAGGCCCCCTTGCTGTCCGCGGCTCCAAAAACTCGTGCTGTAGAGTGTCAGCAACAGTCCTCCATTTCGATAATCAGCAGTGTACCACCACAGACTACTTACTCGTGTCATAACCAATCTCAGGACCTTCGCAAGTGCCGTCCGCCTTACAAACGCCAAAGACTCCAAAGTTGGCTCCCTTAAAACTACCCAGCGGAATAGCCTTAATAATCGGGGTCGATAGGGTAGACAGCAGGAGCAAGGCGAAGGCCGCAAAGAGCAGCACCGTCATGGGAGTTGCCGGTCGCAACATGATGGCGGTTTGTCGTCGAAGAAACCTGCTTCCAAAGGGTTGTACGGCGAGCCGGCGTCGTCAAGACGCGGCAAGTAAAAGGGTGCGTTGCGCCCGAGAAATTCGGGTGTCGTCGTCGAGAAGTTGTTCGAGGTTGGCTAGTGTAAGATGAGGTCGTTGCGCGGCATCGTCTACTGGTCGGCAAAAGTCGTGGTCAAAAATGGTGACATGAATGAGAGTAACGAAGTGCCGATGAGAGCGTATTGCAATAGAATCCTGTCTCTTTCTTTCCTGCTAATCCTCTTACTCGATTGTCCCCAAAGTCTGCTCAGTCGGTATCCTGACGGGTGCTGCTGGTATTGGTCCTGAAACAATGTCGCAAGAAGACGGTATTCCGGTCGACGGGTTTAAATCAAATCGATTCGGACGAGGTCGGAGTGAGTCGTGAAAGATTTGTCGTGTCCTAAATGCAAGGCTGCATCCAGGGAATTGGGTTGAGGTTGTGCGAAGTGAATAGGATCGAGTTCCTCCTGTTCGACCTGGAGAAGGGAAGAGGGAGAAAGAGACAAAGGTACGCACGATCTGGGGAGGAAGACGATGTGGGCGGGCGAGTGGGAGAGTGGGCGACTTGTGTGGAGGGAGAGAAGATGGGAAAGTGGGCCTTGACCGTGGGTGCAGTAGGAATGGGCAGTTTTGGGCCACACGGCAGGGGAGCCAAGGGGACTCGGGAACAGGGGGGTGTGGTCAAGTCTGGGAGAGAGGGGTGTGGTGAGAAGGGAGAGGCAGGAAGGAAAGACGTTTACCACCACCACAAGTGCCACTAGGAGTGAGGTTCCCAAGATAGATAGCCCAGGTTTGGTGCAGGATTCCAGTGGAATAGCGGGAGGCGTTGGGCAGGTTGCGTAGCTAGATGTGGCTGGGGCGCTGGCCAAGCTGCCAGTCGACATGCCTATTCATCCAAATACCTCGAATTACAACCGCAACCAGCCAGCTTTCATTTGCATGGCCTGCTTTGCAAGGCTGATGATTGACCATGAGTTTCTTGTTTTGCAGACAGCAGTTCGCTTGAGCCTCGAGGGCGAATTGCGTCGCTCGTGATGCCGTTCGATGGTATCTGCACCCCCGGGGTAGAGTGTGGACTCAGTGTGCCTTCCCTGGAGGGATGGACAAGATACGTACCGCTTACTCCAGCGATGAGTGTGCAAATAAAATGGAAGTGCACAGCCCACCTGGCAAACGGCTTGCAGGCACCAAGCAACGCAGATTGGCAGAGAGTCGAGAGGGAGGCACGCCGCAAGCCGCACGACAGGGTCGAGTCGAGAGCGACAAGATTGGAGTGCGCGAGAAACGGAGACTGGCCTGCATCTCCATGCAGTCAGACACTTAGAGCCACGAGAGCCTGGAATCCAAATGTCCCCCAAGTGGGCTCTCTGCAGCGGATGTTGTGCCCGCTAACTCGTTGGTTCGAATCAATATCCTTCCCCCGCCGCCGAGATGCAGCACAGGTTGCCCCCAATATCGATGGGGGGCAGGCACGAAGCCTCGAAGAGGACTGACTCCCAATGGCAGGTACCTGAACAGTGTACCGGTCTTAGCGCGAGACTCAAGGCACCTCAATCTTTGTTCCTCAACGCGTGCTCAACTGTCCCCCGGCAGCCACACCATTCCACCTCTCACTCTTCCCAAGACATGCTGCACCGACTGCGTGGCTTTCCCAAAAGGACCTCTTCTCCGAGCTCGACAGGACAATGCCCTTGTTTTTGCGGAAGTCTGGTCCGGCCTCCATTCTGACGAGAGACATTGAATGCCATTATTAGGCTTCAACACAGGATACCGTTTTTCTGTCTTTTGAGGTAGCTCTGGCCAATAGGAGCGACTTGCGAATTATCCAAGTACGAAGTACGCCTCGTCTACCTTACTATGTACTTCTCTCATGCAGCTGACAAGCCATCCATGAAAACACAGTGCACCTTATCAACATGCCGTATACCGATACAGACGGGACGAATACACGCAAAAAAGCCAATAGATCCTTTGTTCCCCAAGCCAGGCACAAACGACTGCGGCTAAGGTTCCCATCCACCACACTAATTTGACCCCAGGAAGCCGGGACCGAGTCCGCTACCAATACTCCGTACCATCAGCTTAGTAGCACCACAGGACCCGACTCGAACCTCTGACCAACGAAAAATAAGTCGAGTGACGACCATGTCGTCTCTAATTTCCCAAATTACGACCGATATCACCCCGACGGAGACAGAGAGTGGGAAGGAAAGAAAAAAGAAAAAAGCTCAATTCATCCCCGTCTAGTCAGGTCCCGGTCGATTCTAGTCCGGCCTATCTGCAATCGACTGCACGCAATCGCGTGCTTTCCCGGCGGGCCCTACTTATCATTTCGGCATTCAAACCCGCGTGAGCCTTTCAACCCTTTGAAGGCTCATGGGACTCGGGAGACCATTGATTGATCAAGCCACAAATTCACAATACGTCTGCTGAGTTCTACTTTTCTGGACGCTGGACATCGTCTGGAAGCTCAGAGCCCCTCTCAAGCCTCGACAATGGCACGCACAACCTTGCCCCAATCAAGCAGGTCGAGATCCAGCGCTCGCGAGTCTGTGACCCCCTGGGATTCAACAAAGCTTAGCAGGATGAGGAGTGGGATGGCGATGGATGCACCGTGCCGGAAAGCCCTCATCCTTCTCATCCGCTGTAATACCCCGGCCGCTCAAAGATCCTAGTTGGATCAACTCCACCAATCATCTGTTTCGATGATCCAAATTAGCCAGGCAGTGTTGAGCTTCCAAAGTTCCAATCACTCTGGGGACGCTGCATCTCTCATGGCCGCACGAAGTCCCAAGGTCTTCATCCTTGCGGGATTCTTGAGCTTACCTTCTTTGCGGCTTCCAACCAGACTCCTGCAAACTTGCAAGCAGTCCCAGACTCCTCCGTGGTCAAACGGACGACGCAAAGGCATAACATCGTGAATTAAGGCCCCCTTGTCGGGATGGGGCACCAGAAACTCTCTCGGTATCCAGGGCCCAGGGGTCTACGCAACGCCGTTGTCGGTCGCATCCCTACACTGCAATTACAAACATCCACTCTGCCTTCGATAAGTCCCAAGCAACTACTGTAGCGACTTGAGAACCGTGGATCGCCCGCGTAGCAGATACATGCGACCACCGCTGTGCTCCACGTCAATCGGCGGTAAGCGTTCATTTGCCATCATTCTCAATGACATTGCACCGTTTCTCTGACGTTTGGAGCCTTCTACAGATATTTACTTCACGTATTGGACCACCGGATTCGCGAAGCATAAAGACGAGGAGAAACACCAACGTCGTGGCACCTAGGCTGCGTCGATCAACTTGGTTCCAGTAACAGGTCCTTGTCAGTATAGACGTCAAGAGATTCAGGCGTATCGGAAATGCGAGAAGCAGCCCCCGGTGTCCAAGACCGCGACGGCGACCGGCCATATTCTGGGTCGAAAGTCGAAACCGAACCGCTTCGCTGACCAAGACGGCTAGCCCGCCGCCGCAACGACGCATTGTCGGGCGCTAGCGACGCTACCCCGGGCTATTCCAGGCTGTCCAAGCTTTGGCCGTGCTCCCTCAGTCAGTGTGGGAACAAGCCCGTCAGAGAGATGGGAAGAGGGATATCAGGTCGCCTAGAAGACGACCTTCGCCCAGAGCCTCTTCCATCTGTTCCATGGTGTCTTTGGCCAAAGTGCATCGCGCATGATGTCTGCCGTGATGCCGTCGTTGTGGCTGTGGTAATCATTTCTTCAGATGAGGATAATCTTGAGGCAACTGGCTAACAACAGGCGACTCTGTGACATGGGCGCTTCGCCGTCTCAGATTCTGAGGCAGGCTCCCAGGTTGTTCGCCCTGCGTCTCCCGCGGGCTTCCATGCCAAAACCCCCACAGTCCATTCTGCCGCCAGCTTCCAGTCGACACGGAACGCAACAGCCCATGACGCCCGCCGTATAACCCGCCATTTATGAACGAGAAGCGAAGGCATCTTGATAAACTCTCTCAGTCTTGACTCTTGAGCGAGTCGAGATATGAACCGCTCGTCGATCGCCGGCTTGTTCTGGGCCCCTTTGATCATTCCGGAGCTTACCCCCTGGCTGGTTCCATCGTTCGACGCATAGTCACGTCGGCGTCATTGCCTTCCGTCTTGAACCTCCAGTCTCCACGACGTGCCAGATGGACTCACATCGAATACCTACCTAGGCTGGATACATTGGCTACCAATGACACGCGGCTGTCCGGGTCAGGCTATGTCTATGCAGAGATGCCACTCCGAAAGTTGGGGTTTTGTGGCCAAGCTTCTGCCGATTGCTACGTCGAGCCTTTAGACGATGCTTCATCCATCGTCCTCCTACCCTAAAGATACCCGGCTAAACCTTGCCAAGTATAGTCATTGGCAGCCATGACCTACTCAATCATCTGTAGAGCGCATCGCCAAGGCCCTCAGCTCATGTTGGGATATTCGGAGAATAGATTGCCCACGGTAAACAGGCTGGGCTCTGCGTCCAATGTCGAGACATGTCTCGGTATATGGGCACAGTAGGAGGCTCCTGCACGACAGCCGAGGCGTCGCAGCACGGTGGGTGAGGCCAGAAGGTCCATTGAAACCAGGCCCAAATTATCGAATCTCATTGTTCCCTGACTCAAATGTTTCCGTAGGCAACTTACAACTTTTACATTGCCTAGAATGGCAGCAGACTGGAACTTCTCCGCTGACCATGGAATGGCGCCCATCCCATCAAAGGTTCTATGATTGCCTCTGGTCATACTGAAGCCACGCGAACCTTGTAGATCCGATGGGTGTGCAGGGACACTTGGTTCATGCACTCATTCTTGCCAGACCCTTTAAGCTCAAACCAAAACGTCACGTCTGTCGACCACTTGCGTCATGGTCAACCCGAGCGACGCTGCATCTTCTATTCGCACGCCGGATCGGGTCACAATGCCCCTAGGTAGGTAGTGGTGTCCAACCTCGGTTTCTGCCACAACAAGCAAGCACCCTCCTCTCACCAGCAATGAGAAATTCAGACGAAGGAATGGCCGACATGCCTTACATCGAGGGGAACGAAACCCGCTGAGCCGCTGGTTGCGGGAACGGCCGCCGCCTAACTGCATGAGGTGCCGGTCAACCTTTTTTTCTTTTCTTTTTCTGTTCTTCTTCTTGTGTGCTTCCCGCCGTGGGCTCCCCCTTCGTCACGACATTTTGGCATGTGGTGCCTGCCAAAGGGTTCAAGTGGCTGAAGCTGCTGCGTCGTTCAAGCTTTGCCCACGAAATCGGCCCACAACCTCACTTTTGTTTCACTTAATCTCAGGCACCGGACGCCGTCGATCCCCAATGCTTCAGAACGTGGCACTTCAGATGGAGCCGCGACCAACCCTGTCAGTCGGCCGGCGGGAAAAGGGGGGCGGCGGCTTTGATTGTACGGTGTACCACGTCGTCAACCTTGAATAAGGCGCTGGCCAGTTATAGAACTCTGGACTAGGAGTTGAAGGCATCGAGGGGCAGAAAGTGGTTGATGCGCAGTGCTGCCAGAGGTCTCATTGGTTATTGGGCTCAGGTCGGCGACTTGTCGTGATTTAGGCCACACACATTGGAAGAGGTTTATTTAAACATTATACTCGAACGTGTCAATTAGATAAACGACGAGAAGCGTCTTCTTCTTCTAGGTTTGGTGTCAACTACTTCATACCGAGAAGCCTCCTCCGGCTCTACACCAAGATCCGGGCGGTCTCGGACATACGACTGGAGGCTAAAATAAGTGAGTTACAGGATCGGGACTATTTGACAGTGTTGAATGTTGCCGCTGGAGCGATTCGGCAAACTCATTCAATATTACTCCGCTATACTCCCTGGTGACTCAAGGTTGATCCGTAAGGAAATACGCGAGCTTACGCTGCTGCTGCTGCTGCGGAACAGTACTAAACACACTCGACGATTGATGAGTAATTACGGTGGGGGGTTCGCAAGACCTATCGGGCTCGTCAAATAAGGCAAAATGCCTGGTGCCGCTACTTTGATTAGAACAGAACGGAACTTCAGCCAAAATTGGAGTCACGCCTAAGGTCTATTCATCAGACGTTAAATAGACGCTTTCCCGTTCTGCTTGAGACCACTTACATGGAAACTAAACCAATTCACAAGTCATTCTTCAATGTCGTGGCCCAGCGCCAGGTCCGAGGTGGGCACCTGCAATCCGGTGCCGAAAGCGATCGGGCGGGTCCGGGGATAAGCGGATGCAACGGACGCAGCGGACACATCGGTGCTTGATTCGCCGACGGAGATTTCCTTTTGGTGTGGGCGCTGGCGTACCTCGGTGGCCTGGCCCTCGTTATCGTCATTGATCTGACCTACCCTGTGGCGCCAACGACAGATCCGGACGGCCGCGCCGAACCCGATTGACCTCTGACGGGACTTTTGCAACTTTTTCACCCTCAGCCTCAACCTTTCTTTCCTCTCTCTCTTTATCTCTCTCTCTCTCTCTCTCTCCGTTTTGTCACTTTTACCCTGAGACTCGAGGACAAGGTAATGGAAGCCTCTGACTTCCGCCTTCATTCCCTCTTCACACGTCCTCGCCATCACCAGCTATGTTACGCCAGAGCATAGCTGGTCTCTCCGCCGCGAGATCACCAGCGCAGCGATGTCTCTTCTCTACCTCCGCGGCCGCCGCGGGGCGTCATCACCTGCTGCATAGCTCGAAATCGATACCGATAACGGCCACAGCGACAACGACAGCGGCGGATACCACGAAGACGACGACGACATCAAGACTCCTCTCCCACACCACAACAGCACGCAGCATCCACACGAGCAGCACCCGCCGCGCCCTCATCCCCCCTTCGCCAGAATCCCTCGGCGCACCAAAGAAGGCGCGCACATACAAGCGCAGCTCCAAATGGCTGCGCCGGCTCGTCATCTTCTCCGCCGTCGGCGGCACCTTCTACCTCGCCGACCGACAAATCTACGCCTCCGGCCTCGCCCGCTCCCTCCGCACCTTCGGGACGGGCCTCCTCGTCGCCCTCGACTACAAGCTCAACTTCCGCCCCGAGCCGCTGACGGGCGGCTCCGTGCAGGACCTGCACGTCCGCAACGCCGAGCGCCTGTTCGACCTGCTGCGTCACAACGGCGGGCTCTACCTCAAGATCGGCCAGGCCATTGCCATGCAGAGCGCCGTGCTGCCGCCCGAGTTCCAAAAGATGTTTGCGCGCATGTTTGACGACGCGCCGCAGGACGAGTGGAGCGACGTCGAGGCCGTCATCCGCGAGGACTTTGGCGGGCGGAGCGTCGAGGAGGTGTTTGGCGTCAGTTTTCGCGGGGAGGAAGGAAAGGGCGTCATGGAGAGGCGGGCGCGGGCGAGCGCCAGCGTCGCGCAGGTGCACTGGGCGCGGCTGCCCGACGGCCGCGAGGTGGCGGTCAAGATTCAGAAGCGGGAGATTGCGAAGCAGATCACGTGGGACCTGTGGGCGTTCAAGACGGTCGCGTGGATCTACAGCAAGTGGTTCGACCTGCCGCTGTACAGCTTCGTGCCCTTCATCACGGAGCGGCTGGAGCTCGAGACGGACTTTTTGAACGAGGCCAAGAACTCGGAGACGATGCGGGACCTGATCAACTCGGAGAAGGGCCTCCGGGGCAGGGTGTACGTGCCCAAGGTCTACCCGGAGCTCTCGACGCGGCGCGTCATGGTGACGGAGTGGATCGAGGGCACACGGTTGTGGGATAAGCAAGGGATCAACGGACGGTGGTTGGGCGGGTACGGCAAGGGTTCGCCGGGCGTCCAGGGCGCGCAGCTGCTGCCGCCGGACATGGCCACCGTCCGCCGCGAGCTCCGCGACCGGCCGTACGCCGAGCAGTTCAAGCCGGAGCGCAGCGAGTGGAAGGGCCGTCGCGGGCGCGGCGGCCTGGGCCTGTCGAGCAAGGAGGTCATGACGACCATGATTGACCTCTTTTCCGCGCAGATTTTCAAATGGGGCGTCGTCCACTGCGACCCGCACCCAGGCAACATCTTTATCCGGCGGCTGCCCAACGGGCGCGCGGAGCTGGTGCTCATCGACCACGGGCTGTACGTCTACATGTCGCCGGAATTCCGGCACCAGTACGGCGTCTTCTGGAAGGCGCTCATGACCTTTGACAACAAGACGATTGAGCAGGTGACGACGGAGTGGGGCATCAAGGCGGCGGACCTGTTTGCGAGCGCGACGCTGATGAGGCCGTACGAGGGCGGCGACGAGCGGACGCGCAACGGCATCATGAAGGAGCTCGAGGGCAAGACGCCGGCGGAGCGGCACTACGAGATGCAGCAGCGGATGAAGCAAGGGATCCGGGACATGCTGGCCGACGAGGAGAAGTGGCCCAAGGAGCTGATCTTCATCGGGCGCAACATGCGCATCGTGCAGGGGAATAATCAGTACCTCGGCAGCCCCGTGAACCGGGTCAAGATGATGGGGGAGTGGGCGAGCCGCAGCTTGTTTGAGGACCCGAATCTGCCGTGGGCCAAGAGGGCGGGTAATGCTTGGCGGCATTTGATGTTCAAGGGCGTGTTGGCGCTGACGGACGTTGCGTTTTACTTTTTCAAGGTGAAGCAGTTGCTTGGGTTCGGGGGCGGGATGGAGGACGAGATGGAGAAGAGGATGAAGGATATTGCGCAGGATTTCGGGGTTGAGCTGCAGCACGAGGTGTTTGAGGGTTAGACGGTGACGGTGTGAATAAGGGTGCAGAAGATGATTAGTCTAGAGTTGAAGAAGTAGACAAGGCCATTAGATTCGCGTTTATGGTGTTTGGGGGCTCGGTAAGAACCTTATAGAGGCCTTCGATATAGGAAAGATACCACTCATATGTTTAACATCCGGACCCAGGACTAGACCTCACGCGTGGTCATTGAACTGCCCCCCACATTCTAGTTGCCCAGGGCTAACAGCTTTGGAGCAGGTCCCATGTCGAGATAAATCATGGGTTCCAAGCAATGGGAGGGATCTTTTCAACCACGGGACGAACCTCACTCTATGTGGTGGGGGGGGGGGGCGGTTTCCAGCTTTACAGGCGCAAAAGATCAACCTCAACGGGATCAGCTTTCAAGGGAAATCACACAATACGGTACGCAATTCAACTATACAATACGCGCAATGTGCCTTATGCACGCGCTCAACTCAATATAGTGATTTCAATCCAAAAGACACGATGCAATACGGATGGGTAGGGAACCTCACTCTATGCCTGTTGACTTTTCAGTTTCCCATCTCACAAGTCTAGTCGTCAACCTGACATGACGGGGCGCCATCTCTATAATCGGACTCGCCAACGTTCCTCGTCGATTCTCCACGATCAGCAAGTCATATTGGTGTTAGACTGCGCGTGAGAGATTTCTCTCACCACCGTGAACCAAACAAGTCCTACGGAGAAGCGGCGTCGACGGTGGGTCGTGCCGTTTGTCGTTTCGCGTGATCATGCTTCACGAAGTGGGCAGCAACGCAGTAAAACACAGCCCCCCAGGCTCTGTCAGTCTGACGGGGGGGGGGGGGTTATCGACTTTCCATCTCTAAGCGTTCACAGAGTCCAGAGAATGAAACCTCAAGTTGACGTAGCAGCCGCGGCTTCGCCTGTGCCTCGAAACTTGTCTCTCAAAAGCCTCAATCAAATCAGTGTCTCGTCCAGTTAAAACCACACAGTCGGCATTAACTCGTCCCAGCGGTCGAAACCGTTTCCGATCCTATAGAATAGTACACCGGTCTTGTGACTTCACCGCGAGAAAAGTCAGGTTCTGATCAAGCCAACGTCTCCGGAGATTTCTCTCGGGTAGCAAAAAAGGGAATGATCAGGTCTCCCTGTCGTCCGTGGATATCAACCTTTGATGTAGTCAACGAGGCGCCTTTTGTCCAGTGTTTTGGAACAGCGGCGTTCCGAGTTGACGGTACGTCGTCCCGATAGATGTCGTCGTCGGAGGGCCATGTCTCCCTACCAGGTATGGATTTAGTATAAAATAGCGCTATTGGCGCAGCCTTGTATGATGGTTCAGGCCAGCACGCGATTGTCTTTGTCCTTTGTTTCCACTCGTCGTCATACAGAGCGTACTAAGTGGTGCCCAAGTGGTTTAAACTAGTCAAGCATTCTTACACTTTCTCCCTACATGTACAAATCATGATAACAACCTTACCTTTCTATACTCTCCATGTTTAATATTCTGATGAGAATAGTAGAGAGAGATTGTAGAGAAAGAGCAAAGGGTCTTCTCTCTTTCCCACTCTTGTTGTGTTTTGAGCTGGTGGTACCTTGGAGTTATCGGTAACGAGGAAGTCAACCAGTCGATTACTTCAACTACCACTTCGAGCAAACCGATTCCACTTTGAGAGCACCGATTGAACTCTGGAACATTGCGATGCAAACAAACATAATCACTTCAAGTACTGGCAAATATATAGTGGTGTGTAGGGAGAACGAGAAGAAGAAAAATCCCAGTCACAGGACACCCTATCAAGCTTACAGCTGATTGTTACATCGAGGGTCCAGAGGAATCGATTGCCAAGGTCGAGGGCCCGTCCAACGAGATGTCCCATTTAGGCTTTCAGTGACGGACTACTGCCGACTACCTGCTGTTGAACTCGCTTTTAGCAAAAGCAATGGAGGTATGCCGGTCGCTGTAGAGCGCCTAACTGAACATGTGAGTACGCATACCAGCAGTACCCTACGTAGCATGTGTTCTACTGTACTCGCCGACTCGAAGCAGCGTTTGGCTTCGTCCTACTAAATAGTGAGAAGACCCACTGCCTCTGCGAATATCAGATCGTCCATCAACGTGTAGCGTAGTCCGGTTCTGAACTACCATTCCCTGGCATCGATACTTGGCTAGTCGCTTCCGGTCGTAATGTGATTTGATTCTCATTGATACCAAGTCCTCGACATCCCAATGAGTCTTGCATAGAAAGCTGAAAATGGTATCGAACCTACAGTGCCGTACCATCTGCTTCCTCGGCACCAACCCGTGACTCGTTCCTAGCCTTGGGTATATCCCAAGATGTATACGTAACGATGGGTGGCTGGGTTCGAGTAGAGCTGCCGTATGTTGGATGGCTTAGGTCTCGTTATTCCGACAATTCATTTATCGCATTCATGGGTGGGCTTGTGTCCTGCGGCTAACTTGGCGAAGAAAAGCAAGATGTCCGAGTGAGTGCAACTGCCGCGAGGGGACTGGCCTTTAAATAAGCATGCCTTTCAGACTTCTCGGCCACGATCACTGCTTGAGGTAGACTTCCGCCTCTCGCAACTCAAGAGGAAGAAGCCTCACCTACTCACGAATGCCAGCAACATCTTCAGAAATAGGGAGTGTGTATGCCAAGGCTATGGAAACATACAAGACGCTTGTTACATAAGGTAAAGTGAAGAACAAGTCCTCTCCTTATCTTTCCATGAATTAGTCCCGTCACGGATATCGCACTTCCAAATCACAACATCCCCAGGCCCTCTTGTAGACTTCGTCAGGATGGAAATCCGAACAAACAACCAACTGACTAAGGTCAACAGACGTATTTGAGAGCCCTCAGAAGTTGGAACTTCAACGCTGGGTGTAAAAGAAAGGGTAAATGTTTGACAAGTGCAGTAACCTAACCGAGTACCGTCGGCTCACTCGGTTGCGGTGTAAGGCTGATGCAAACATGAACACCCACTGCCCAGGTAACCTTGTTTCTGGCTACCCTGGCCCGGCTGGTCTGTTGGTGTCCATTCGTGGGATGCGTATCAAGTGTTGTTGGAATACCGGCCATTTGCTAGAGAACTTGTTGACGGGGAAGGAAGACCATCGCATCATGCCGAGAAGAGACACGGAGTCTCCGTTGAGGTACGACGACTGTCAAGCTTCATGTCTACGACGCTCGATGGGCTGATTCTTGGCCGAAGAGCCCAAAGCCAACAACGACGCAGTATCCGGAACCTCACAAGATATGAAATTAACCAGTCCCTTGGGCCCAGAGGCTCGACTCGGTATGATGTATTGCATGGGAGCGGGAGAGGCAAGAGCCAGCGGGCCGACGGGGGGCGCCACCCGAGCGAGCAGGGCGTCAGGGAGCTGGACACCTGGGGTACGGAAGCTGTTTCCGCGATATTGCGGCTCACGGGGATCTTCCTAGACCTGGTTGAATGAGACGCCAGGGTTGGTAGGTTCACACGAAACCATCGGTTCCTATGAGCCGCCCGATAAAATGAGAGGAATATTGATATTCGCCGTGGTTCATGTCTTGAATTGCATGAAGTCGAGTTAAGCTTAGGGCTATGAGAGGTGATCAGCAGATATTAGTGTGCCCTTTATGTAGTAGTCTTGTCTCGGTATCTGCCACTTGAAAAGACTATCGACTTGTCTCACATCCACACATTCGAGGTGAAGTTATGGGTGGTGTGGAAGGAAGGAAAGAAGGAAGTCTAGACTGGATGGTATCCGTACTTCGTACGAATACTCCCTCCCAGGCCAGCAGTAAGGCCATGTGGAAATGAAAATGAGAGAAAAAAAAAAAGCCAACACAAGTTGGACCCCTGTAATGCGGTTGTGCTTTGTTCCATAAGCTAAAAGCACTGTAAAATTGGAGCGCCGATCGATCTCGGACAAATTGAGAGGAATTTTTGGGATGAGATGGTATGAAGGAGCGCGTGGTTAATGTGAAACAAGGGCCATTTCGGCGTCGGAAGCCCCACAGTTCATGGGGACGGGAGCCGAGAGGAAAGAGGGGCCGTGGATAGGGAGCGAGATTGGCTGGTTATGGGGGGGTTGAGTGAGAGGTGACAAGGCAGTTGAGAGTTTATTAGAGTTTTGGGGAGAACCGTGAGTGAGAGCATTTTGACAGTTGCGTGATGGTTGCTGTTGGTACCTGTTAGTGGGTGTGTAGGGCAGGATGACGGCAGTCCAGCGGCAGTTGTGTGTTGCAATACCAGATCGTCGTCCACATCTGGACTTGTCAGTGAGGTAGCATGTCGACGATCTTCCGGTGGGCATTCGGGAGGGAACGAGTCGGGTCGACCAGCGCACAAGGCGGCCAGCGAGAGCATAGACGTTTCCATCCGTGCCACGAGCCCTGCAGGCCACGGCATGCCGCAAGCAAGGTATCTATAAAGTCAACCCGCCATTGAAGTGATTGCTGCGGTACCACTTGGTACGATGGCAGGCTACACAAAGCTCAATAAATTGAGTTGGCTTCGGGGAGTGATGCTGTAGGATGCCGAGCGGCTGTGTGTGTGTGTGTTTGTGTGTAAGGAAGTGTAAGTAGGTAAACGTGAGGTGCCAAGACGTCTCTGTCGCCCTTCGAATGTTCGATGACCAGTCAAAGGTTAGGGGAAGTTACGCTTTATCTAAGCTCTAGGTAAAGAAGCATAGCGCAACCTTCGTAAAAAACATGCGTGACAGACGCGCGGGAAGCATGATGAACGGGAACCGACACTCAAGTATTGAGTTGGCTTAAGGTGATTGGTCAGGGGATGAAGTTGGCGAGAAGCGGGTGGGCAGGGAACTTGGGAGTTGCGAGTTGTGAGCTGCAATCACTGGATGCAATCTTAAGGGGCAGCCTGGGCCTGAGGCACATTTCTTGGAATGTTCTTGCTGAGAAGGCAGGTTTGTGTCTTTTCTGTCGCGGTTGCTTCAGGGAAGGTCCCTTTGGTAGATGGGAGTCTGGGACGGGCTTCCTCTTACCTTCCGTTACATCTGAAAGTGCTCGAAACTCAGTCTTGGGAAGGCGCTTATCCGTGTAAGCGAGTACGGTCCCTACCTTACCTTACCTTACACCAGGTACCTGACCTTACCCCAAGTACAGAGCATTTCGTCCCATTGTGCAGACTTACGCGGCTAAATGGAATGGCGAGATGACTTTTGCTGGTGTCTGAGACGGCAACTAAGTTGATGACGAAAAAGCAAGCTCTTCAGGCGGAGAAAATGTTCCCATGTGCCGGTCTCAACGGTCCGTAACGTCATCCTCAGTGTTCCAAACTCCCAGCCTTGTGTGTTAATTGGAAAGGGGAAAGGAAAAGGGGGGGAGAAAGACGATACGGTAATTCTTGTATCGGGGACTAAGGTAGGGTTGGTTTAGTGGGATTCCATCCCCATGCATGAACACGGTGTAGAGACTGCGTTACTGAGATTACCGCTGCCATTGGCCGAAGCTCATCAGCTCACCGCCATGCAATTCGGGAAACATGCATCAGAAGACAACGGGATACCGCATCTGCTGAACTTTGAAAGTCTACAGAATCCAATCATTTCGAATCGGCATCAAACATACCAGATTCGAAGTCACTGGTTCAGACTTCACAGACTGAGAGACTGGCCCAGAGATAAGCAGCCAACTGTAGAGTTCAAACGAGTTCAAACGGTGTTTCTGCCACCGGGAGAGGGGGATCCATTCCCTCGTGGTGGGCGCGCGGGCGGGCGAGACCTTTTTGGATGCTTGGGGCCTTGGGCAGCTCTAGGTGGCCCCAATGGCGTTATTAGCTCTTATTAGTGGCTCTGGGGGCCATGGGCTGGGTTAGCGAGCTGTTAGAGCCTGTCTGCGTTACACGCCATGCGGAGGTTGGAGGTGTTTTCTCGTGGAGTATCCAAGCATCCAAGGAGGAGACGACTGGATTCCTGGAAGACTAAGGCGAGTACGGTATCCGCACTCCGTAGGGGTGAGGAACAAGAAGAAGGGTGAAGGGTGAAGGGGACCACTTCAGGAGAGGAGCGTTGGGCATGAGAGCAAACCACCTCACCTCACCTCACCAGGTACTCCGTACCGAGTACCAGTCTGGCAGTCTCTCAGACGAGACAAGCGACGGGTACCTCGACCTCTTCCCAGTTTAGCGTGGCCCCATCGGTACCTGCGTCGGGGGAATTTCTTGCTGCAGGGTGCGGAGCGCGGATTGGATAGGATTGCCCTTTGATCTGGCCAATGAACGCCACGAGTTGCTGTTGCTTCAGTGCGCCTTCCTGACTGAGTATCGGTGCCGCCCCTCCCAGCTCTCAAATTGGATGGGACATTGGGATCCATGGGGACGCTCTTTCCCTCTGCCCCCATGAGAAGAAGTCAGGAGCAAGGAGCGGGCTGTCCATGCCTTCCCTTCTTCTTTCTTGTGTAAGGTACGTTCTCAGGAACACAGGTACCTACTCCGTACTCCGCGTACTGACCAAGGAATCCCCCATTCTGATGCGCTTCTCTCACGCGCTCCCCGTCTCTGTTGCGCCCCTCGATAACCTGCCTCACCTATCTTTACCATTTACTGAAGCTGTAGACTGCCAAACCCCCCTTCTCGAATTGTCTTCATCTCTTCACACACCTCACACCATTCAGCAACCATCACCACCTTGCTTTGCGCCATCGAACCTGGCAGAATAGGAACAATCTCCTGTCGGCGCAACTACAGAGTAGCAAATCTCGAATTGCATTACACTGCGCACTGCACTGACCTCATCCCGATCCCCCGCCCATCTCACCTCCACCTCCACTGGCATAATTACACATCACGGATACAATACACTCTTGTCGCGGTCCCAAGTCCACCCATCCATCCAATCCACGACTGCCCAGCTCCAGGACCAGACTCGACCACACTTGCTTGTAATCATTTGCACCACTTGCACTCCCACTTGCAATTGCTGCCCGCGACACACCAGTGTTGATACCCTGCTTCTTTCCCAGTCCACGACCCGCATCTGGCCCTTTCTCTGCTCGTCCCGCCCGGGTCCTTTCTTACTCTCACTCAATTACACCATCCCCTCTTCTCGTCGACATTTCGGCCAAAATCCTACCGTCGCCCGTTCAGTCCTTCCTGTCTTCGTCCTTGTCCCTAGACTTGCGCGGGTCACGGACACAAGACCCTCCACTGTACCTTACTGTCCGGTACCTTACCTCCCCACGCGGCCACGCCTCTTCGTCCGATCTCACTTCACCCACGCCCGACTGGAAACTCTTCCTTCCGTTCGACCATCCGTCCGACCTTTGGCTTGCGGTCCTCCCATTCCATTTCTCCTCCGTGTGTAGGAAAGGATACTGCGCCTGCTTTTCTTTTCAACTACGTCTGCGTCTGCGCCTACTACGTCTACGCCTTTTCACTACCTACCTTACTACTGCTGCCGTTCCACGAGAATAGCAACGACGCATCTACACTAGCTCCAGCCCTCGGCTCGGCACTCCATTGGTAAGTGCATATAACGGCGACGATCCTGCGTCCACCTCATCACTGCCCTCTTCCTGCCCCTATTTGCTGCGAGACCGCCCCTCCTTTTGCACTGCACCCTCTGCAGACGGCAGATCTCCTGCCTCAACGTCTGCCGTTGTATCGCAGCCAACCAGACGACGAGGACGACTCGCTGGGGACACCCACGTCTCCAGAATTTCGACTTGGGGAGGCGCCTTTCGCATTGGTTCTTGTTCTGCTCTTGTTTGGTCTGACGCGACTTTGGCTTCTTCCCTCCGTCCCCAAACCTCTTCCTGACTGCCGTTTCCCTGTCACATCGTGCAGGCGCCGCCCAGCACAAGACTTGCTCCTCTCCGTTTCGCTGCGCTGCACCCACCGCGACACACTCTGCGGTTGGCTCATTAGGGCGTTTGAGCGGCTGGCAATTGCGGCCGACCCGGGTTGTCGTTGCTTGGTAGCTAACCTCAATTTACCAGACACTCTTTTCCGTCATCGTCCCATTCTCCCATCATTTCCCCCCTTTCCACTCTTTCCGGGGACGTACCGATTCTCATTCTCTTACCACTTACAACGAGCACGCAAACGAGACTCAGCCCAGGCAAGATCGAAGGCCTGTCCGGAGAGATCGATTGCCAACTAGCTGCTCTCCCCTCCAAATTCCGACATCTAAGCCACCGTGCTATTCGACATCCTCTCGATAAGCGGTCCACACCTCCGCCGCTTCCACGCAACCTACTTACGCAAAGTCTCCTCCATAAATCGAACAAGCGCAACGGGCAGCTAGCATTGTGGTCGCATATGCTATTCGCCCACTCCGTTTGCGGCTTCCGACTCTGAAACCTTTATTTTATGCTGAGGACCCCAGATAATGAGCCAGCCCCGTCGCTCTAGCTTCGGTATGCTTCTCAGACGTTCCAAGTCCGGCGACCTGGGGAAGGGTGGTAAGAAAGCCCAAGCCCTTCGCGAACAGCAGGAACGCGAACTCGACCGTCAGCGTCAGGCTGCAATCTCCAGAACTCCCCCCAGGCTCCCCGAGTTCTACAAGGCCAATGACCAGCTCTCCAACTCCATCCCCTCTGACTTGCGTGCTGAGGAGGCCTCAATCATGTCGGACCACACCATAGGTACTGCCTACTCGACCCGGCCCTCCATGGAGCCCAGCCGTAGTGTCGCGGGATCCGTGCCGCCTATGCCTCCCATTCCCGCGAATGCCTACGATCCCTATGCTCGCACCGAGAGCATGACGCATCGTGGTCGCTACAGCTATGCTAGCAGCGCAATCAGCACTGTCAACAGCCCTAGAAGGGTTCGGAGAAGAAAGGATCCCACTCCCTTCAAGTAAGTCAACTTCCGAGACATTGCCATGCCCGCCCTTTCTCTAGAGCCCGCTAACCCTCTTTGCGTAGCGTTCTCGTTATTGGCACCCGAGGCGCTGGAAAAACGTCCTTCCTCGAATTCCTAAAGACTGCTCTGGCACTCCCGCCGAAGAAGCGATCCCGCAAGACTGAGGCGGAGGAGGAACCCGCTCCTAGATCTCCTCCTTCCGGCAACTTCATCCCTCACTACCTCGAGACGGAGATTGACGGCGAGCGAATTGGCCTCACACTTTGGGATTCGGAAGGCTTGGAGAAGAACGTTGTCGATCTCCAGCTTAGAGAGATGTCGGCCTTCCTGGAGAGCAAGTTCGAAGAGACCTTCACCGAGGAAATGAAGGTGATTCGATCGCCTGGCGTACAAGACACCCACATTCATGCCGTCTTCATGGTTCTCGACCCAGCTCGTCTCGACCGCAACCTGGCGTCAGTCAAGGGCGGGGTATCGAACGGGCACAACGGCAAATACGCTCCTCCAGCTCGCATTTCGGGAGGACTTGACGAGGATCTGGATCTTCAAGTGCTCCGTACCCTCCAGGGCAAGACTACAGTCATCCCCGTCATTTCCAAGTCGGACACGATCACGACCAAGCACATGAATATCCTCAAGAAGACTGTGTGGGAAACCGTCAAGAAGTCAGGACTGGACCCGCTTGAGGCACTTGGCCTCGACGAGGACGACGACTCTACCAGGATCGCAGAGGAAGAAGAGGCGGTGTCTGACGAAGAGCACGCCGATTCCCATGACGAGGACGATTTCCCCATCCAAGGACGGGAGGGTGTACCCTCCTCCCCCGGCTCGAAACGACTTTCTGGGTCCTCCATCCGCCAGCACAAGGCCAAGCAGGAAGCCAAGGAGGAGGAAGTGCCGTTCCTCCCGCTTTCAGTCATCAGCCCTGATCTGTACGAACCCGAGGTTTTGGGACGTCAATTCCCATGGGGTTTCGCGGATCCATACAACGAGGAGCACTGTGACTTCACTAGGCTCAAGGACGCCGTCTTCAGCGAATGGAGGGCCGAACTCCGTGAGGCGAGCAGAGAGCAGTGGTACGAGGGCTGGCGAACTTCGCGACTTAAGAATAGCCCGAATGCTCGTCGCCGATAGACCACTTCAGAGCTGGTCCATGGGCTTTCCTTTTGAACCGTCGATACCCTTACCTTTCTGAACCACACAGCCCTTTTCGATGGCTGGCTTTACACCTGATTTCTGCACTTGTCGATGAGATTTGAGAGCACCGCGCAGCATACCCCCTTTTCCTCTGTCACATACCAATTCTTACGAACTTCTATGGTTGGAGGGCGCCCAAAACACGGCGAAATGACAGCATCATCAGCCCAACTTCGCATGACGAAACTCCTTGATATCCCTGTTGCTTCCTTACCTCGACGATAGCTCAGGCAAGATGACGACGTATACCAGCATTTCCGACTCGAGCAATCGGGTGACACTAGCATCGTCAAGACGCCTGTTTCGCACGAGGAGGATGCAAGACTTAGTTTATTGTACTTTTTGGCACCGAAAATACGTTTCCCAACTTCTTCACTGGTAGCGACCACACCTCGCTTTACCAGACTTTCTTTTCTTGTTCTTTTTACTTCGCTTCTTTTAACGACATTCAAGATTCTGGGGACGAAAGAGTAGACTGAGTTTAGCGGCGGTTGTAATCAGTCACATTTGGTTGGAGAGCAGGTGGATAGAGAAGGCCTGCGATTCGATTCAGACGGGCACGAGAGATACAGGTTGGAACCGACTATGGTGATTATCCGGAGGATCAGCCGATAGCTGTAGGGCAGTCTTGATAGGGACCGGTTTTCTATTCACGAATTTTGATTTGTCTTCTTCATGATGAGACTGATTGACCTGCTACGTTGTGAATGCTAAGCATGTGAGACTGTCCCGCCTGTTACTGGGTGCGTGCGAGTGAGACTACGTCCGAGGAAAAGTAGGGTCTACATTCGAGTATCCTATATCCATCCATGAACGCCTTGATGCATGCTTCTTGCATGCTGCTAACAATACCAATAGCCAAGAATTATCCCGCGAGCCAATCTTCACCAACAGCAATGATCTCGCATAGGCCAACGAATGGCTCCCTTTTTCGTCATCCCATGACCGTTCCTTGCTAGTCTTTACACTTCAAGCCCCCCTGGATGATATATAGCTAGCCGTAAGAGATAAGATGAGAAAACGAATGCAATTCTGTCGAGTTGATGGCTGCTGCGCCAGGCCGGCCAGCCGGCCAGCCCTGCCTTTCTTTCTTCTTCTTTTACAACTCATCGTCCTCGTCGTCACTTTCCAACTCTACGTACTCGGTATGCGTGGGCTCGCCCGTCGCCTCGTCGACGTCGGCCTCCTTACGGTCCGGGTTTCTGCCGCGACTGATGAGGGCCAGGCGTTCCTTTTTGCCGAGGGCGATGCCGTCGAAGCCGGGGTAGAGGTTTAAGTCGGCTCTAATTTGTTATCCATGGTTAGTTCCCGACACATTTTGACTATGGATCCCGTTTAAAGGGAACAAAGAGAAATAGCAAAACCTACTTTAACAAATCAACCTTGAGATTCCGCGCCTTGTCGCGGATAGCTTGCTGGTCTCGCGGGTGATCAAGGATACAGTCCTCTCTCTCCTCAAAGGTGTCGCCGCCGCCGCCTTCATCGCTGCGGCCGGCGTGCTGGCGTTTCGCGATGAGTGCCCAGAGGCAGTTGTGGTGCTCTATGAGGCGGATGAGGCGGTGGGTGTCCCTGTCGGACCAGGGGACGCGCTGTTGCGGGCCGGCGCGGGAGGCTGGGCGGCGGTTCATCTCGTTTATCTCGCGGAAGGAGGCGACTGTGCTGGTTGTGCTGGAGACGCTGCTTCGGGAGGAAGGGGGAGGGGCTGAGGAGGCTGGGGCGCCGTTGGGTAGGGAGGAGCGGGGGCGTCGTCGGAGGGAGGTTGTTGAGGAGGAGGCGGAGGATGAGGGTGGTGCTGGTGCTGATCGGGGTGGTGGTGCTGTGGAGGGGAGGGTTATGCGTTTTGAGGGGGGAGGGGGCATGTCGCGGCGGTCGCGGGCGGG